>JAQFVV010000288.1:739094-872028 GCA_028023455.1 Epiperipatus broadwayi | reverse complement strand
TCTATTGCACACTTTCTTAAATTTAAGTTACAAAGTCTTTTTTTTCAGCATAAGTCTGCCACCTTTAATTTTTCTTTTTATTTGTCTGGATTAGTAATCTATGTGTCATTTATTCTTTCCAATTTTAACTCTTATTTTTTTAATCAAAGTAATAATTTGAAACAAAAAACAACCTCTCATTGTACGTTTTAAAAAATACACGAACTAAAAAAAATTAAAATTGCGGCTTTTAATAAGATCACTAAATTTACTTTTTCTTTTAGCTTTTATCAAATGCCAATATATTTGTACCATATATAAATAAACGGTACAATATATATGTATATTTTTTATTTGTTAATATATTTATTTAATTTTAGGGTTCAAATTTAGTTAGGTATTTAAACATTAGGTATTATTCATTTTATATAATATCATATGTGGATAATGCTTTTAATTTAGTGATATAATAAAACAAACAAACATGTAATTTGTCTAATTCATAAGGCAACGGAATATGAAGTTTATTTTTGCCATGTTTGACTTATTGACATTCGCAATTCAGAAGCGACTTTTTAATTCTGAGATCTTTAATCTATTTCCAAGCTTATGTAGTTTTTTTACTACGTTCTTAAAGATTATATCTGAACCAGAGAGTGTAATAAATATTACTATAGTGTTGATATGTAATATAAGGAATACATTAAATAATTTTTCCAATCTTGAATTTTTTTTGCTTAGCGTCAGTAAAAGTATATAATATTTTCAATATATTAAAGTTGGGATTTTTTTCTAACCTAAATTTTTATTTATTAATCAATTTATTGTTAATTAAAATGTTATCAAATGTCATAAAGTATGTGTTGTGTTTGGTTAGGCTTGCAGGTTCGTTACCAAACCAACAGGTACAAAAAGAACAACCACTCAGAAATTAATATATATAATTTATTAGTATAAAATATTTACACACGTTAGTTTAACAAATGTACAAATACAGTTGATATGCTTCAATGCTGAGATAGTCGTGCGAAGTATGGAACTCGCTTCCAGCTAATGATTAGCCTGCGTCGTGAGTTCTGGTAAGAAGACTCTTCCAGCTATGTAGTTAGCTTGCCTCTAGTTGGCTCTAGTTCAGACGTAGCAGTTTCCAGTCCGTAGGTGGACTTGCCTCACTCCGTGGACGTCTCAATAACGATTAGATAAATACCCTTGCTGATGGCAGACGGTTTAATGAAGAGCACGTGCTGTCGTTCAGGTTAACAGAAGTAATTGCTCTCTGCCTTGCCTCCAAAAGTCTGACTATTTAAGGGCAGATCCCCTACCTTACTGGAAACACAGGGATTCGGTGCGCGAACCCCAGTGAAGGTTTTGGGGGCTATACAATCAGGCAAGGAATCTGGAATAGTCCACTTCTGAAGGCAGGGTCAGATATGACAGTATGAAGAATCATATCATAATTAGAAGTGCATTTGTAACAACTTGGTAATTTTTGTTGGTTTTTGATTTCTAAATGCGTTTTTAAAAAGAATTCAGTTGAAATAAAAAAGGGATTGATTGTGCATATGGACGAATTTAATGCTCAAAAGATTAAAAAATATATATTTGCAATTTATGACTTTTTTGCTAAAATATTTTTTTTCTAATACTCATTCTATTTCAGAAAGATTTGTGGCTATTTTTAATAATTGTTCTTTATATATGTCTTAAATTAGATTTTATGTGCTGTAGCAGAAAGTATCATTACTTATTATTTTTCAAGTTGATATATTTTGCCAAACTAATTTTGATATTGGCCAATCAAATTTCGTTTAAAACTAAATTAGAATTCTTTTAAGATTAAGTGTTTACAATTTCAATTTTTGATAATCAGATAATTGTAAAAGTATATTTTGTAATAAATATTTTTTATTTTTCAAAAACTCTACCATTTATTTATAGTTATATTTATTTTTTTTTATTAATTTTTAAATGTTTTGATTAATTTTTTTAATTTGTATTTCTTTTTTTTTGTATTCTAGCTACGTATTTCTTTATAATTTTTTTTATATTTATTATTACAAAACCTCTAGCTTTTCTTTTAATATTAATCTTATTATGCAATATACACAAGTGATTCACATTCCACTCTGTAATTTTTGCTATGTATACAATTTATTAACATTTAGCGGGTTGTTTGACAATAATCTTTATTATTAATTATATATTTCCTCATTTTTTCTTTTTGTGGCTATATTTTAAAAAATTCTATTTACGTTATTATTATTTTCTATAGATTTTTGGATAATGATGGAACATTATATTGATAAGGTCTACCGACTATGGAGACCTATACCGCATTCCAATGATTAAAACAAATGCTATTGGCTTTATTGCTTGTGAGTTCATAAGAAGTTAGGCGCCAGAATTTCTAGAGCCAGAAGAGATCCTGGGACATCACACCCACAAGTCAGACTCTCTACCAATTGCACCAAACATCAAACCATGCAGGATATGACCCAAAAAAGTTTTATAACTATAGGCAATGTTAAGAAATAGACAATTTATATTCACACATTTATATAAAAAACAGTATAAATATATAAAGAATATATTATATTACAGATACAGAATTATGATAAGTGGAATAGTTAAGTTGGTTGGAGAAAAAGAATTGCAAGTTATAGAAAACGACTATGAATACAAATACTTTGGAGTTAAATATAAATTAAATTATATAAAATATGTATAAAGACTATATAGTAATGTTAAATAGAATATTTATTTTTGAAGAATAGCATCAATAATCATTGAGAAAAAGAGTGAGAAAAAATTAAAAAGTAAAGAAAAGAAAGAGAAGAAATATGAGAACAGAATATATAAAAACTATCAAAACTATTTTTATTAAAATGAGATTCGAAGGAGATGAACCAGGTAAAAAGAAATTATTTGGGAATAAGAGATAAGAATTAGATGAATTTTTTGTGAAATGTAAGAGTTTTGGAAAGAGTATTTATGTTTAATTTGGCTAACAGTTTGAAAGCAAATAGTTTATGCACAGACACCTCTGGTTTGTTTAAGAAGCCATTTTATATAAAACCAATCAAAATGTACAAATATCTAATGCTTGAAAATAATTTATTTAAAAACAAAAAAAAATTTATCTAGGCAATATATGTAAAAATAAAAGTGTAGAAATAAATATATTTACCAACCAAAACCATAAAATAAATAGACCATGTTTCATGTTTTGGATAGTAAATAAAACATGTTTCTTTATTATAATAAAAACTCATTATAACCAATTTGATTTGACATTTATATAACTGATTATGGTTTTAATATTTTAAACTTTAACAATGCTTTATATATATATTATAACGATCCAAACGAAGTGGAGATCGCATCATACCGCATCTGCACTGCAGGGCGCCATCTAGGCATTTTAGCCTAGAAAAAATTTATAAAGTAGGCAGATACGCGCTGTTAAGATTCCACTTTATTTAAATATTTAGATCGTTAGCCCCAGTCACTAGCTCAGTGGAGACGCAGAGATAATAATCAATATCTTAATTTATATCTTAAATAAATAAAAGCCACTGCCAGTAATTAACATATAAAAATATTTATTTATGCACATATAAAATCATTCTAATTTGAGGAATAAGTTTAACATTTAGATTTTTATCTTAATTTTTAGTTTACATTTAAAATAGCTTGCAATAATGTTTAATATTTTATTTAGAGGGTCGGGTATGAATAGACTACATAGATCTACATTTGAAAAGACAATATTCTTCCCTTATTTAACCTTAGGCTAAAAGTTTGCAGTCAAACTGATGCCAATCATCCGATACATTTATGTATGCAATGTAGCATGAAAATACAATAGCACAAAAGAGACTATACTGTCAGGAATGCACATCTGAACAGTATAGTTAGAGAAGACATTGTCTCTCCACCACCAGGAATGCTACATCTGATGGCGAGTAGAACAATAAACATAAAACTCCATAGGAATGGATTGCATCTTACTATCCAATTCCATAGGCAAACAGGGGGTGTGCAGCATATATATGTAATCCTGCCCGTGGTGGATCTCCTGCTACATTTACAAGTTACACAAATATATCAAAACCATTGAGCCAATTCAACTACGAAAGGAATAACCCAAGATTACCCTCCCTTAATATAACCTTACAAAACTATATAGCCATTCATGCCCGACTTAAATTTAACATTTAGATATGTTCGCACAGATAACTTTTATACAATTTGTTTTAAAATGTTGAATATAGATCGGCTGCACAGATTCCACGGTCAAAAACATCCAAATTAAACACAATCGATCAAAATACAAAATCATCGATAATGTCAATTGCAAAAAGGAATACACAAAACCCACTAGCATTCATCGTAAGATGCCTGCATTGACTCATTGACATATATATTCTAATTGAATGTGAAAATCTTAACATAATCAACCGCTAACGAATCTATGCAATGTCTATACCCAACTTAAATTTCATCATTTAATATTTAAACAATAAATATTTATACAAATAAAATGAATGGAAATGATTTTTTTATCAATAACAAACATATAAAATTAAACATCAATTGATTTTAAACTTAAAAGTGAGATAGAAATTCATAAGCTTGAACGAAAGTACTTAATTATTTTAAATTTTAAATGTTCATGTCAATAGCTTATGGAAGAAGAGTCCAAGTTGTTGTTTTTAATTCCTGTGATGTCTCCATTGGAAGATAATGTTCTGGAGGTGGCATTAGCTGGTTCCTTCTTGTTTTTCAGTCATTTTTATTTAAAATAAGTGAGAGAGAGTGATGTGTGCATCATATCCCCCCCTCTCACAAACAATCAAGCTGCAACTGTCCGAAAAAACTCAATATTTATCTTTTTATAGTCCTCCACACAGATTCAACCAACAAAATATCACTAATCCATCCTTTTCATTCGGGTCCGGGCTTAGACTTGGTGCTTCCATTGGTGAAACTAATTTCACTTATCTAATTTTCATCTGAATTTTTAATTACCTAAGAGCCCCAAGGCTAGCTTGTTTTTCAATAAATAAACAATCACTTCCATTTACAGATTACAGGAATTAATTAATACCTGTTTTTTATTTTAACTTACATTATTTCTTTATTAAAATATTTCTATATTTAAATCTTGTATTTTTTTATCAAAAGAAGTACGTTCAAATACTTTTTTCATTTATATAAAAAAAAATATTTTTAAAGTTTAGCATCTGTGCGAATATATATATTTAACAACATTTTAATTTTAGCGTTTAGTTTTTTTTTTCTTAATAGATTTTTATTTGCGAACTTAGTTTTTATTTAAATTAATGTAACGACATATTTATATATCATCACTATATATATATATATATATATGAATGATACAATTATACAAGCAGAGAAGTTAACATGGTTAATATTTTGAAATATTATCCATACCAATAGTCAGACTGAGATGGCATAAAACATATAATCCATGTCCACCATTCAAGTCTGTTGCATTCATTCATGTAGACAAAAAGCAAAACACTCTCTTCTGGGAATATTTTATTTTTACTGGGGATAAACAACCAGGTGCCATCCAGTGAAATCTGACAGGCCTATCAACAAAAGAAGGTATTAAAATGCTTCAAGTGCTTGATTTCCTTTAATAGGACAATGAGCAAGAAACTGACATGATTCAAACTACCAGATAATATATATTAAAATATCACATATTTAATAGACCCAATTTGATCTTAATTAATATTATATGATGATGATGTATGGAGAAAAAGAATTAAACCAAATTAACAACTTAAAACAACATATTTATTTACAAAAGCACAGCACAATATTCAAAATAAAAGAAATTAAATTATATTAATTATATAGAGTAGTCCATTTAGAAATGGAAAAAATAATTACTTTTACTTTTATAAAATTTGTAAAGAGAATAAAATTTGTGTAGATTTTGTATTTATTGTATATCTTTATATTTACTTAGGTGTTGCTATGGCTTTTGTTTCTGAAGGGCACTACTATTCACAGTTGGTTGCTATTCATTTCTGGTCAGTATATATTTTGGGTCTTGTTTGGAAACAATCTTCTCTGATGAGGGGAAAGTGTCTCAGCAGTGGTGGTCACAATATTTACTACATTTCAGATGGTCAAATGAAACAATTGAGCAGTAATATTGAACAAAGATGACCCTATGAAAGCTTAGTAATGCATGATGATGTTAAGATGTCCACATATATAGCTATACATTTCTGATGATTGAACTGGTTGTTCTTGATAAAGGAATTAGAAGTCTTTGTACATTAAGCTTGTAGTAGAATGAGTATAGAACACTACTGAACTGACAGAAACCTCAATAACAGAAACATAACAGAAAAACACAGCAGAATCAGTACAATAAATATTTTGTAGCTTTTATACTCTTGCCAATCATTTTCAGAGAATACCCAAATTATTAATTAGTTTTTCAAATTCATTTTTTAAAAATTAATTAGATAATCTTCTCTTTTTTTAATAACAACTTTGATTAATATTATTATCTAATCAGTTGGAAATATTACTAATTTTTAGTAAAACATAATTCCTTTCCTGATCAGGTAATTTACAAAATATTTTGATATCTAATTAGATCTCTAAATAGGTTCAGTAATTATTTGTACAAATATTTACAATTAATTTTTTTCACTAAATAACTTTAAAATCCTTAAGTTATTTTTACATATTTAAAGTTATAATGTAGTTTATTTTGTTTTCAAAATCCATTGGAATTTTCTTTTAGTCAATACAACAGATAAATGTTCTTTTAAAATAGTGCCTCTAAATATTCCTACATTTAATAGGCTTTAATCAGACTTTTGATTTATTAAAAATAATCTTTACTTTTATCTATTAAACATTCCTTTTTTATTTATAAAAATATATGCATTATTTTTTTTCTTGAATATTATTTTTAAATTTTCCTACACATTTTTATTTATTAATATATTATTTAAAATATTAATTTATATAACAAGAAAACAAACTCTCAGGCAATATATGTAAACATGAAACATATTTAGCAAATAAAGTAATCTGCAAGAAGAAATAGGTTAAGTTTTTTTATTTTTTTATTTTGAGTAATAAATAAAGATAATGTATTATTGGCTGCAGAAAGGAGTTTGCTATTAACTGAAAGGAGACCCTTTGATTCCTCTTGGATGCCTTAAAGGAACCGAGCAGGGCAAATTCCTAATGTCCACTCCATACGTTCTTGTTGTTGCAGCTGTTATTACTATATGTTTATTCATATAGTATACGAACATGGATGGGCTGCTCACCAACACGCATTAGCCAGCGTGGTGAGTTTATTGGCTTTTTACCTCTGAGTTTAAGATCAAGAAACACCATGGTCTTTCTTCTCAGTGCCTGATAAGGCAGAATGAATGTTTGTGTAAATGATAAAGATTTTTCCCAATTATACAATTATGACAGACAAAAATAAAGCATGGCCCTTAATCTCAGGAGGCTGTAATCGGAAGAGCGTCGCAGCGGTTGGTGTATCCTGGAGGTGGACCCAGGCTGCCATTTGATGACGACTTTTTATTTAGGTACTTACAACTGCAGATCACTTTCAAGTGAAGGAAGATTGCAAGAATTAGAAGAACTCTCTTATATTAAATGGGATATTATTGGACTTTGTGAAGTTAGAAGAAAAGGTGAAGAGACAATTGATTTAAAAAGTGGACATATGCTCTATTATAAAGGCACAAATATTGGAAATACAAGTGGAGTAGGATTCATTATAAATAAAAAATGGAAGAACAATATTGTGGAGATTGATGGTGTATCAGACAGAGTGGCAAGATTATTTATACAACTTAATAGCAGATATCAAATGCAGATAATTCAGGTTTATGCCCCAACAAGTTCTCACAGTGAAGAAGTAGTGGAAGATTTTTATATGGATGTACAAAAGGCTTTTGATCAGAGTAAACAACATTTTAAAATTGTTATGGGAGATTTTAATGCTAGAATTGGTAAACAAATGAAAGATGAAAGTGTTGTAGGTAATTTTGGTTATGGTAATAGAAATGAGAGAGGACATAGACTTGTGGAGTTTGCAGAGAAGGAAAAACTTTATATTATGAATTCTTTTTTTGAGAAAAATGTTAGAAGGAAATGGACATGGAAGCATCCAAATGAAGGTACAGCAGAATTGGATTATATTTTGACTAACAGGAAATACATATTTCAAGATTGCAATGTTCTTAATAAATTTAACACAGGAAGTGATCATCGATTAGTAAGGGGTAAGATACATGTTAATGTAAAACTAGAGAGACAAAAATTATTTAGAAAAACTATATTTACAGTTGATATTCCTAATCTTCAGAAACATTCTAATGAATTTAAATTAGAACTTACAAATCGGTTTTAAGTATTAGTAGATTTTGAACATGATTCAGATTTGAATGAAATTAATATGAAAATAACTGATACACTTTTAAAAACTGCAACAAAGATAGCTGGTAGAAAAAAGCAGCAATTGACTAATAAAATTTCTACTGAGATTAGAGAACTTATGAAGAAAAGAAGGAATATGAAGATATACAAGAATGATGCATTAAAAAGAATTGAATATCTCGAATTTTGTAAAATGGTGCGGAAAAGAGTTGAAAATTATATAAGAAAGTATAACTGTGAACTAGCAAGAAAAGCTGTAGAAGAAAATAAAAGTCTTAAGAATGTAAAACAACATTTTGGTATTGATAGGAAATTTATATCTGCAATAAGGAAAAAAGATGGAATTATTACTAAAAAGAGGGATGACATTATGAAATTGGTAGAAGATTTTTATCAAGAATTATATAGTAATAAAGAACAAGTACCTCCTATATCTATTACATCTTCCGAATTGCCCAGAATTTTAAATGAAGAAGTGAGAAATGCAATTAAATGTATGAAAAAAGGAAAGGCTCCAGGTAATGATAGAATTATAATTGATATATTAAAAGAATCAGGTGAAGAAACAGAAAAAAATATTAGCAAAGTTATATACCAAATGTCTAAATGATAAAGATGTACCGGATGATTGAAAGAATGCAGTAATAATATTAATATTTAAAAAAGGTGATAAAGAAGATATTAGAAATTACAGACCTATCAGCCTTTTATCAGTTTTATATCAAATTTTTACCAAGATAATTACAACTCGTCTACAGAGAACCTTGGATTTTCACCAACCAAGAGAACAAGCTGGATTTAAAAGTGGTTTTAGTACAGTAGATCATATTCAGGTATTGAGAGAAGTTATAGAAAGGACAAATGAATATGAGTTGTCATTATGTTTTGGATTTGTAGATTATGAAAAGGCATTTGATTCTATAAACATTTCTTCAGTGATTAAAGCATTGGATCATCAAGGTATAGATCCAGGATATTGTCATATTTTAAAGAATATTTATAAAAATGCAACAGCAACAATTAGATTACATAATGATACTGGGAAAGTCAACTTTGAGAAAGGTGTAAGACAAGGTGACTCCATATCTCCAAAACTTTTTACAGCAGTGCTGCAAGAAGTATTTTGTGGATTAAAATGGGAAACTAAAGGAGTGAAAGTAAATGGAGATTATTTAAGTCATTTAGATTTTGCAGATGATGTAGTTGTTTTTTCAAATAATGCTTCGGAGCTGCAGGATATGTTGCAGGAGTGATGAAAGTAGGAAAGTAGGACTAAAGATAAATGTTAAAAAGACTAAAGTAATGTTTAATCGATTTGCTCAAAATATGAAAATAAAGATTGATTATGATGAATTAGAAGAAGTTAAGAGTTACAAATACCTTGGTCAGATTATTAATACAGATGGAAACATAATGAAGGAAATTAATCATAGAATTAAACTTGGTTGGAGTGCTTTTGGTAGAAATAACTTGATATTAAAAGGAAATATGCCTATGTGTTTGAAAAGAAAGGTTTTTAACAAATGTGTTTTACCAGTTCTTACTTATGGATCTGAGACTTGGACACTTAATAGAAGATCTATACAGAGACTTCAGACCACTCAATGTTGGGAGTAACAAGAAGAGATCGAAAACGCAATGTATGGGTAAGAGAACAAACAGGTGTTACTGACCTCATTGAAAAAATTAAAAGATTGAAGTGGAGTTGGGCTGGACATATTGCTAGAAGAGATGATAATAGATGGACAATTGAAATTTTAAACTGGATTCCAAGAGATTGTAAAAGACCCAGAAGGAGACCACATGTAAGATGGATGGATGAAATAAGAAAATGTGTAGGGGTGATGTGGAGAAGAGACGCTAAAGATCGGAGAAGATGGATTAAACTTGGAGAGACTTTCATCCTGCAGTGGATTGATAATGGTTGATAATGATGATGATGATGATGAATGTATTATTAATAAAAACAAATAAAGAATCAGTTATTTTTTTAAAAACATTATTGTGCATTCATATTAACAATGGTTTTATTATTAAATATATTATTGTTATATTTTTTATTTATTATACTTATTCCTATAGATCACTTTTAACTTGCTAAAATATACATTATTTTAATTTTCTAGTAAATGAAACACATTTTAGAAAGATGCAGTCAATGCAAATTTGGTTGATTACCACCTATAGTATATTAAAGATGCTGATATTTATTATATTTTGCTCTAAGCATTCTCAGCATATAGCATTTAATAAATCATTAGTTTTCAGCTTTATTTATTGTACAATATTTTTTCAACCACTCTCATAAAACCATCATCATCATCAACCATTATCAATCCATTGCAGGATGAAGATTTCTTCAAGTTCAATCCATCTTCTCTGACCATCAGCTTCTCTTCTCCACATCACCCCTGCACACTTTTTTATTTCATGCAACCACCTCACATGTGGTCTTTTTCTGGGTCTTTTACAATCTCTTGATATCCAGTTTAATATTGCAATTGTCCATCTATTATCATCTTTTCTAGCAATATGTCCATTCCAACTTCTCATCAGTCTTTTAATTTTTTCAATAAAGTCATCTTCTCATGTTTGTTCTCTTACCCATATATTACATTTTTGATCTCTTCTTGTTACTCCCACCATGAAACTCTCCATACTTGGTTGAGTGGTGTGAAGTCTCTGTATTGCACTTCTATTAAGTGTCCAAGTCTCAGATCCATAAGTAATAGAAAACCATAATTACTTTTATATTTATAAAATTTGTAAAGATAATAAAATTTGTCTAGATTTTGGTTTTATTGTCACTATTCATTTCTGGGAAGTATATATCTTAGGTCTTGTTTGGAAATAAACTCTGATGAATGGTAAGGGTCTCAGCAATAGTGGTCACAATATTTATTACATTTCAGATGGCCAAATGAAACAACTGGGCAGTAACATTGAACAAAGTTGACTCCTATGAAAGCTTAGTAATGCATGAGATGTTAAGATTTTCACATCTAATGGTCAAACTGATTGTTCTTGATGAAGAAATTAGAATATTTTGCACAGTAAGCTTGCAGTTAAATGAGTATAGCACATTGCTGAACTGACAGCAATCTCAATAACAGAAACATAAGAGGTAAAAACAGCAGAATCAGTACAATAAATATTTTGTAGCTTTTATACGCTCAACAATCATTTTCAGATACTACCCACATTATTAATTAGTTTTTCAAATTTCTTTTTTAAAAATTACTTAGATAATTCTCTCTTTTCTAATTACAACTTTTATTAATATTATTATCTAATCAGTTGGAAATATTACTAATTTCTAGTAAAACATAATTCTGTTCCTGGTCAGGTAATTTACAAAATATTTTGATCTCTAAATAGTTTCAGTAATTATTTGTACAAACATTTACAATTAAATTTTTTAAATTTTTTTTTCACTAAATAACTTTAAAATTCTTCTGTTATTTTTACATATTTAAAGTTACAATTTAGTTTTTTTTGTTTTCAGAATTTATTGGAATTTTCTTTTAATCAATAGAATAAATAAATGTTTTTTTTAAAAAAATAGTGCCTCTAAAAATTCCTACATTACAATAAGCTTTAATCAGACTTTTGATTTATTAAAAATAATTTTTACTTTTATCTATTAAACAGTTCTTTTTTATTTATAAAAATATATGCATTATTTTATTTCTTGAATATTATTTTTAAATGTTTTATGTTAGACATATATACATATGTGTCACATTATGTATATTTTCCTACACATTTTTATTTATTTCAAAGCAATATGAAAAATATTTATTAAAAATATTAATTTATGTAGCAAGAAAACAAAATTTCAGGCAATATGTGTAAATGTGAAACATATTTAGCAACTAAACTAATCCCCAAAAAGAAATAGATCACATTTTCTTATTTTGAGTAATAAATAAAGATAATAATGTATTATTAAGAAAAACAAATAAAGAATCAGTTATTTTTTTAAAACATTATTTTGCATTCATATTAAAATGGTTTGATTACTAAATATATTATTGTCATATTTTTTATTTATTATATTTATTCCTATAGATCACTTTTAACTTGCTAAATTATAAATTGTTTTAATTTTCTAGTAAATGAAACACATTTTAGAAAGATATAGTCAATCTGAATTTTTTTGATTGCCACCTATAGTATATTAGAGATGCTGATATCCATTATATTTTGCTCTAAACATTCTTAACATATAGCATTTAATAGATCGTTGGTTTTTCAGATTTATTTATTATACAATATTTTTTCAATCACTCTCATAAAAACATCATCATCATCAAACATTATCAGTCCATTGCAGGATGAAGGTCTCTTCAAGTTTAATTCAATTTCTCTGATCATTAGTTTCTTTTCTCCACATCACCCCTACACATTTTCTTATTTCATCCATCCATCTTACATGTGGTCTCCTTCTGGGTCTTTTACAATCTCTTGAAATCCAGTTTAAAATTTCAATTGTCCATCTATTATCATCTCTTCTAAAAATATGCCCACCCCAATTCCACTTCAGTCTTTTAATTTTTTCAGTGAGGTCAGTTTCACCTGTTTGTTCTCTTACCCATATATTGCGTTTTCGATCTCTTCTTGTTACTCCCAACATGCATCTATCCATACTCCTTTGAGTTGTCTGAAGTCTCTGTATTGTTCTTCTATTAAGTGTCCAAGTCTTATGTCCATAAGTAAGAACTGGTAAAACACATTTATTAAAAACCTTTCTTTTCAAACACAGGCATATTTCCTTTTACTATCAAGTTATTTCTACCAAAAGCACTCCAACCAAGTTTAATTCTATAATTAATTTTATCCATTATGTTTCCATCTGTATTAATAATCTGACTAAGGTATTTGTAACTGTTAACTTCTTCTAACTCATCATAATCAATCTTTATTTTCATATTTTGAGAAAATTCATTAAACATTACTTTAGTCTTTTTAACATTTATATTTAGTCCTACTTCCTATTTTCATCTGATAACTCCTGCAACATTTCCTGCAGCTCTAAAGAATTATTTTCAAAAACAACTACATCATATACAAAATCTAAATTACTTAAATAATCTCCATTTACTTTCACTCATTTAGCTTCCCATTTTAATCCACAAAATACTTCTTGCAGCACTGCTGTAAAAAGTTTTGGAGGTATGGAGTCACTCTGTCTTACACCTTTATCAATGATGACTTTCCTAGTATCATTATGTAATCTTTTGAATTTTTATAAGTATTCTTTAAAATATTACAATATCCTGGATCTATACATTGATGATCCAATGCTTTAATCACTGAAACAATGTTAATAGAATCAAATGCCTTTTCGTAATCTATAAATCTAAAGCATAATGGCAACTCATATTCATTTGTACTTTCTATAACTTCTCTCAATACCTGGATATGATATACTGTATTGGTTGGTGGAAATCCAATGTTTTCCGTAGACAAGTTGTAATGAACTTGGTAAAAATTTTGTATAAAACTGATAAAAGGCTGATAGGCCTGTAATTTCTAATATCTTCTTTATCACCTTCCAATCATCTGATGCATCTTTATCATTTAGACATTTGGTATATAACTTGCTAAAAAATTCTATTTCTTCACCTCATTCTTTTAATATATCAATTATAATTCCATCATTACCTGGGGACTTTTCTATTTTCATAGCTTTAATTGCCTGTCTCACTTCTTCATTTAAAATTATGGGCAATTCCGAAGATATAATAGATATAGGAGGTACTTGTTCTTTATTACCATATAATTCTTGATAAAAGCCTTCTATCCATTTCATGATGTCATCTCTCTTTTTAATAATAATTCCGTCTTTTTTTCTTTTATTACAGGTACAATTTTCTACCAATACCAAAATGTTATTTTACACGCTTGAGACTTTTATTCTCTTCTACACCTTTCATTAATAGTTCAAATATATACTTTCTTATATCATTTTCAATTCTTTTCCGCACCTTTTACCATTTTACAAAATGCTAGATATTCAATTCTTTTTAACGCATCATTTTTGTATATCCTCATATTCCTTCTTTTCTTCATAAATTCTCTAGTCTCAGTAGAAATTTTATTGGTCAATTGCTGCTTTTTTCTACCAGCTATCTGTGTTGCAGTTTTTAAAAGGGTATCAGTTATTTTCATATTAATTTCATTCAAATCTGAATTATGTTCAAAATCTACTAATACTTAAAACCGATTTGGAAGTTCTAATTGAAATTCCTTAGAATGTTTCTGAAGATTAGGAATATCAACTTTAAATTTTGTATTTGTTAATAATTTTTGTCTCTCTAGTTTTGCATTAACACGTATCTTACATCTTATTAATCGATGTTCACTTCCTGTATTAAATTTATTAAAAACATTACAATTCTGAAATATGTATTTTCTGTTAGTCAAAATATAATCTCACTCTGCTGTACCTTCATTTGGATGCTTCCATGTTCATTTCCTTTTAACATTTTTCTCAAAAAAGAATTCATAATATAAAGTTTTTCTTTTTCTGACAACTCCATAAGGATATGTCCTCTCTCATTTCTATTACCTTAACCAAAATTACCTACAGCACTTGTCTATAAGACAGGCATTTTGTACACACACACACACACACACATATATATATATATATATATTGAGGCATTTATTTAAAAAATTTACTACATTTTTTTCAACAAAATAGTAAAATAATATATATTATTGATCTTTTAATATATCAGTACAATGCAGTTGCTTGCAATTGAACACTTGTTTGGAACATATTCTTTTTTATTATTTGCAATCTTGAAATATTTACCTATTTTAAATATTTTAAATTTCATATCAACATTAAGATTTAGAAGGCCATCTTCTACTTGCGCAGAAAGGTTTAGAGTTATCCATTGCAAATTCTTTGCTAAACTCTTCTCGCAGATGCTATTCTTTTTGATTGAATAAAATATTGTCTCAAAACCATTTTACCAATTAATATTTTCAATCAAAAACTCAATGCCTTTTACAAGCATAAATCCATCCATGGCACAACGTCAATGAAATTGTTTCTTAAATTAATTTCATATATGTTGAACTATATTAACTTAATGTTTACAATTACTAACTACTATTTAATTATTAAAATTAAGGCATTAAAAGTGAGATTCAGTTTCATTATCTTTGTCTAAATGATTATTAATTTAATAATTATTTGTACGATGTTTTTTATTTGAGTAATATGTATTTAGTTCAATCAGTATTTCCATCAGTTATGGCAAGGGTAAACTTATAAACATTAAAAGATTAAAGAATAGGTGGATCGATTTTTTTCTTGATTTCCAATTAAGAGAAAATTAATTATTCAAGCCTGAGAGGATAAATGTTTATTCCATTAATCACACACACACACACACATGCACACACACACACATATATATATATATATATATATACGTAATGATAAATAATATTTCAATAATGAATAAATATAATATCATGTGAAATTTACCAAATTTATTTTTAATTTTATATATATATTGGGCTGCAGAAAGGAGTTTGCTATTAACTGAAAGGAGACTCTTTGATTACTCTTGGAGGCCTTAAAGGAACCGAGCAGGGCAAATTCCTAATGTTCACTCCATATGTTCCTGTCATTGCAGCTGTTATTACTATATGTTTATTCATATAGTATACGAACATGAATGGGCTGCTCACCAATACACATTAGCCAGGGTGGTGAGTTTATTGGCTTTTTACCTCTGAGTTTAAGATCACGAAACACCATGGTCTTCTCAGTGCCTGATAAGGCAGAATGAATGTGTAAATGATAATTATTTTTCCCAATTATTGATAGAAGAGATGATAATAGATGGCAATTGAAATTTTAAACTGGATTCCAAGAGATTGTAAAAGAGCCAGAAGGAGACCACATGTAAGATGGATGTATGAAATAAGAAAGTATGCAGGGATGATGTGGAGAAGAGAAGCTAAAGATCGGAGAAGATGGATTAAACTCGGAGAGACCTTCATCCTGCAGTGGATTGAAAACGGTTGATAATGATGATGATGATGATATATATTGAGCTATACTATATTAATGTACATACATACATATTTTTATTTTATACATCTCTTAAGCATTAATGATTATTATCGAAATTGGATGAAAGTTTTTGTATAAAATATTTAAAATTTTAAGTCAATGTGATAATAGCATCAACGACCGTACTGTTGCCTGATGGCGCTCTTGCTAACGGAAAACAAAATATAATATTACTTGTCTGTGACCTTTCAAGAACTAATTGACCTTTACTTGTTTTTCTTTTTAATTAACATTAAAAGACTAATTGTTTTTTTAATAACGACAAATATAGCATCATTTTGACAAAATTAAATGTATTCTTTTTTAAAAACAATAATAACAAGAACTAATTGACATTTTTATGTTTCATTTTGTTAAATAACGTTAAAAAAGTAAATGTATTTTTTTTAATATAGACAAATAGGGCGTCATTTGTAAAAAAGTAAATTTTTTTTTTTAACAACGACAATAAGAAAATATTTATTTAGGACGTTTTTAAGATTTTATTAAATATACGTTATTCTTCTAATACTTTCAAAACCAAAACAACAACAACAAAAAACATTAAAATGGAGGGATCCCGATGTCTTTGATGATCTAACTTAATAAACAAACTAATTAGACTGAACGACAAGAAAAAAAAAACTTTATTTACGACCTTTTTTACATTAAATTTAATATATGTTATTCTTCTAATAGTAAATCAAGCGTTTAACCAAAATTAAAATACCAGAACACATCAATCCAATAATAAACTAATGTCTCACGAAGATATCGCGACTGCCATGACTGTTAAAGAAGTCACTTATAATAAAACTTTCCCTATTTTTAAACTTTTACAAAGTCTTCACAACCATTGAAACTGTTTGAAAGTTTTTTGGACATCATACACACTGAAGTTTTTTTAGGACCTTTTTTACATTAAATTTAATATATGTTATTCTTCTAATAGTAAATCAAGCGTTTAACCAAAATTAAAATACCAGAACACATCAATCCAATAACAAACTAATGTCTCACGAAGACATCGCAACTTCCATGACTGTTAAAGAAGTCGCTTATAATAAAACTTTCCCTATTTTTAAAATTTTACAAAGTTTTCACAACCATTGAAACTGAAAATATTTTGGACATCATACACACCGAACAGGCCACTTGAAAGTAGTGTAAATTGCGAGATAATTAGCATATCACACTACAAGGCATTACTGGCTGGCTCAAAAACAGTATATTTAACTGTTTTTGAGTAGCACCACCCATCAAGCTGACTGTACTATGACTGGTACAGTCATTGATACTACTACCACCGATGTTTAAAAAAAATCCTACTTATACATTTCCTAGTTTATTAATTATCTGTTTTTGTTTTAGGTGAAGTATAAAATGACCACACTACATAAAATTACTTGCAATTACTGGTATTTGTTTTATATAAAAATATTTTCATATCCCCAAATTTATTCAAAATAGTTATAGTATGGCTTAAAAGTCTATTATCTTCTTCCTCCAATTTACTAAGTATAGTCAAATCAAGATTGCTTCATAACACAGAAATTTTTCTGAAACTTCAAAACAATAAATTGTTTTCAGGAGTGTTGTATATCACATGTGAATTAGTTTCAGTTTTATAGGTTTTAAAATATTAATAACATAATGTCTCCACTCTCTTGTCTATCATTATTATCCTTTGACAAGAAAAATACTACACATTCTATAAAATGATTAAGCATTAGATATAATGCCACTGAAGTTCAATACAATACTACAACTACTACTGCTGCTGCTGCTGCTACTGTTACTACTACTACTACTACTATTACTACTACTATTACTCCTACTCCTGCTCCTCCTCCTCCTCCTCCTACTACTACTACTACTACTACTGCTACTACTACTGCTGCTGCTACTACTACTACTACTACTACTACTACTATTACTACTATTACTACTACTACTACTACTACCACTAATATGCCACTTGTTTAGAATTACCAAATTTAAGCGAATTTGATTTCAATAAATCTTTTTAGAGATATTTAACAATTAAAGTAAAAACTTATTTCACTGATAAATTTCATTATAAATTAAATTAATAAACTACAAATCTGTTGATTATTTCTTAAGAGTATTTAGTGTAAAAAAGTTTTGATAGTTTATTATCTTATTGGATACTTTAGCATTAGTCCTGCTATGATCCAATGATGTTTTCATCTGGTAATATTTATCCAAAGTTTAAGTTATCAACATCAAAGCAGCCCCAAAACTGACATAACTAATCTATGCCAATGATTATTTGTGAGATTTTGTGCTATCATGTTGTTCTTTCCATTGTAGTACACATTACATAGTCCACCACAGTGACTTGTCATTTGTATTTTTTTAAATTAAAAAATATATTTCTAGTTAAATGTTGTTATATTCATGTTTTATTTATTTTTGCTAAACATTTTAAAATCTTAAATATTTGTTTTTTTTTAAACAGAAATATTTATTTTTCTTTTTGCTGTGTCCCCAACTATGACTGGATCACCAGTAAACAAATATACAATAAACAATAATAGTAGTGAAAAGTTATTGCTACACAGACAACATAATATACATATATAGTTTCCTTTGGTTAACTTTCCATAAATTAAAGCATACTGTGTCAGTGGTGAATAACTGCATTTAACTAAAAAAAGTGAAATAGTGTTAAAATTTTAAATTTTTTTGTTAATGGTCTAAAACCTTATGTGAAAGTTGTTTATGAATGTTAGTTGGGAGTTTTATAAGCATTTAGTATTATTATTATATTTGATGAAGTATTTCATGCAAGAAAGGGGGGTGGGGTGGATTATTACAGGAATTGATGATATGCAAGTTAAGTTGATGTAAATTTGTTTTATTTATTTATAGAATAGTGGTTGGTATTTGTTTAGATGGTTTTCTGATCTGTTTACTCTTTGACAGACTCATCCATGTATAGGTAATATAATCAGTGAAATATGTTTAACTCATAGCCATATCAGTTTATTTTAGTAAGAATAATTTAGTATTCATATAGCAGCATATGTGTATGCATGTATGTCTGTATCATCTTCCAATTTCATTTTTCATATTTAATTACAATATAAGATTTTATATTTTACAATAAAACATTTGAAATTACAGCGAATATCTCTAATAGCAAATGTAAATATATTTTGGGTGATGAATAGATATCTGGGTTAGTGAATTATTTGACAATCTAAATTTTGTTATCAACTACTTTATTTTACTAGCTAATTAATATTTATTTATTTCAAAAGTGTAAAAAGTTTTTTTTTCTGTTTTATTTGGTTTGATTTAATTTAGAAAATCAAAATGATTTTTTTTAAAGAAAAGATTTTTTGAATATTTGTTCTTTAATTAACTGAGTGCAAAGGGTGGAGATAACCTTTGGAAGATAAGATGACTTCTTGACTGATGGAAAGGAAATGTATTTAAGTGATAGTTAGTAATAAATTATTATCCATCCAGTCATTCATTCAATATCATCCATTATATTATTCATTCCTCTTCTGTGACATCTTCTTTGTGCATTTTTTAAATCTCTTCCAGAAGTCAAGTCAGTTAAACTCCAAAGTGTAAATTTTTAAACATTATTTTCTTTATAAAATTCAGTGTGAGAATTCTAGCTACCAGACAGCTTTAAGGAAGAATGTCAGGCTAATTGATACAAAAGGTATATTTTTTTCATTTTTCTACTCAGTTAAATATTAAATTAACCCTATCATTTTTAAATGTATTTATATGCTGATAACTTTAATCTACTTTGTTTGCTTATATCTTCTATTATTATTAAGGAAACAATGAAATTGCATGAACTTTATAATCTTTTAAGGAAATTGTGTGAACTTTGTAATTTTTTAAGAAAATTTAAGCAGTACTATCTAACAAAATCTACCAGAGACTCTAAGTTTTAATTCTCTTTTAATTATGTAAAAGTTAAGTTAAAATGGAAGGATGTGAATGTAATTTATTGTGCTATATATTTGAACTACTTCATGATAATAATTATGCTTATTATTCATGCTTATAAATTAATTTATTAAATAAGTGGATGTGTGGCTTTCAAATAAATAACTAAATACTAGTATTTATTTAATATGTGCATATTTAAGTCAAGTAGAAGGACATTAATATTACATATTTCTTGTTTTTCTTGGTATGTGGACTTATTATAAAAGAAAAATATTATTGCTTAAGGAATTGTAGATTTACATGAATAATTAATTAGTTAGCAACAGGACCAAAATAATTATATTTGTCATAATTTATAAAGTTTATGGCAAGCTGATATTTTCTTGTTGGAAACCTGCTAAAGTTACTGTTAAATTAAAATATTTCCAGAATTAATTAAAAGATAAATATAAAAGAAATACATAGTTGAAACTATCTATCCATATCTCCGACATTATTATAAAAATTTATTACTTGCATGTCATATTAGTGAGCTCAATTAGCTATTACTAAGAACATTTGAGATTGCTAAATTAAATCTAAGTTGCGAATATTTATCCTATAGAAATTTGTCTTTATGTTTAGTAACCCTACTCATTTGGAATGTCATCTCTGGCTTCGTGTCATTCAGGAAACTTTATGTTTAAAACTTTACAAGTGAATTTTTTTAAGTTAAAAGAAGAGTGACTTTTTTTTGTTTGTTGCTATTGATATACCATAGATAGATAGACGGATTTATTATTTATGCATTTGCTTATTTAATTTATGTTGTTTCCTTGACTTCAAGAACATCTCGGATAGTGTGTTGCAAGTTTCAATACACTCGGTACATGATTATTATTATTTAAATAGAATTTCTTATGTGTATTTTATTAAAGAGATATATATATAAAATACATATTTTGCAGGTTCATCCGTGTTAAAAACTTTCAATATTAATTTACTGTGGATGACTTGTGTGACCAAGTCGAAACGTCAGTAAATTAATATTAAAATTTTTTAACACGGATGAACCCGCAAAATATGTATTTTATATATTTAACCCATGCAAATCTTCGTTTTAATATATATATTGTGCCCTTTTGTATGGGTCTCCATAAATTGTTGTATCAATCTATTTAAAAATTTTAAATTTAAGATATATTTAACTATATGATGTTAATTTTGTTTATAACAATTTTTTAAAAGTGTAATTAAAGTAATTCATGAGTATTTGATATGTAAAAATTGTGCTGATGTTTGAGAGAGACGTTTTAATGGGGATGATAATGATATATGGTTGGGAAAACTGGCCATGAGCAATACTGCATTAATAAATTTAATAAATGAATGTTTAAAGTTAAAGTTTTAAAAAGACAAGTTAAAATTAAATGCATATATTTATTGTTGATAAGAATTAATATTTAATAAATAAATATAAATATTTTAATTAGTAGTAGTACATGATAGAAGATTAATATTTGATTTTAATAATATCGAATTATTATTTTAAAAAATTGTTGGAAGATATTATTTATTTTAAAAATATTTATTTTTAAAAAATGAATTGTTAGTTTATTTTTAGATTATTTCAAGCGTCTGTAGCTCTGTTGTAAAACAGATGTTAATTAGACACATATACACATGCTTGGGAGTTTTTTTAGTAAAGTTGCAAAGCTATTTTAAAAAAATTCTGTATAAAATTTATAAATATTATTTTGGCTATCATGAGATAAAAATAAGAATAATTAATGTGAAATATTAAATCTGATTTTTAAAATACTGCTTTAAAACATAACGAATAAAAATAGACTTAGTTTATTTATAAAAATAATCTTATAAAAGTTAAAAGTGAAATAAAGTAAGAAAGTATATTTTAAAAAATGTTTAATGGATTTAAATAAACGATGAATATTGATTTAAGAATTTAATAATGTGATAAATAATAAATATTAAATAAGTCATTATTTATTTTTAATTCTGTCTTGTTGGTAAAATATGTAAATAAGCTAGCAAGTTGATTGTTTAACTCACCAATCAAGTGGGAGTTTTCTTCCGGTATAAAACCAAGGTTCAATTGTTCGGAGGGGACTTGTGATTGAAATTCTTAAAGTAAAAGGTGCTATTAGAAATAGCTAAGTAATTATAGACGCTCTCAAAATCGTTTTAAAATTATTAGAGAGTAGTTTTTAAAAATAATTTATAAAAGTTACCGATAAATATGCAGTGTTAATTTATTATAGTTCCCTATTGATCGTTTTCCTATTAAAGCTCAATTTACTATCAAATAATCATGAAGACATCGTATAAGGATAGAATGTATTGGAGACTTTATATTAAAAATTTAACAAACGCTGGATTAACTTGGAGAGTTTCTAGATGCATAAAAATAATACGTTGGACCTTATATAATTTTAAAAGCTGATGGTAATTAATTTTTATGAAACAGATATTTAAAAGAATGAGAAATACTTCTTTATGAAGAAAGTATTTGTAAATTATAAATCGAAGTATATAAATTAGTAAAGATGGTAAATAATACTGATTACATAAATACTTGCCTTGTTAAGTCTTTATGGTTTAAAAGACTAAGTTTTAACAGTTTTAAAAGGCAAATAAATTGGAAATTTAATGGGTAAAGAAATACCTATAAATAAAATTATTTTATTATTAAAGTCTGGATGCTGGTCGTATAGAAGACTCTAAAAGTAATCTTACCTAAATATCTGTTACGGAATGCGCAAATAAAAATATACATGGATATCCAAGTCAATTTTTGAACAATTAAAAAAAGAATTTATAAAATATTGACTAATTCTAAAATAATAACTTTTAAATAATTTTTCTTAAAGAAAGGAATACGGATTCCATAAACTATTTTAATTATTATTTTATTTTATGGTGGAACTAACTTTGACTTTTATTTTATTTTTTAAAAAAAGAACGTTTTCATTTATTCCATAAAAACTTTTAAAAAACACGTGATGTACCGGAAAAGGAAGTAATGTTTGGTGAAAATTTGTGCCTAGGAAAAAGAACAATATAGTGAAAGAAAACACCGTTGGATGTTATGTAATATGTTTTATTTATTGACTAACATAAATATTTAATTAATTATTAATTTATTGAAAGATAGGAAAGGTACATTTACATTTTTTTAAAAGTAATAACTAAATATTAATATATTTTTTTTTATTGCATAAAGTTTATTTTATAATTATACAACATGTAATATTTTAAAGAATAATTGTTGAGTGTAAATGTGAAATTATTTTGTAAAACTGAAATCTTGGAGGACATCGTGTGACGGACTGTACATTGAAGTATCATTTATGGTAAAAATTGTGTAATAATAATAATAATTTGATGTATTTACTATGTTTTCTTTAGATCAACCAAATGTTATATGATTATTGAATGAATGTATTAATATTTAAATAATATACACACATAAGATTAATAATAGCAGTTTTATTTTAATATGCATATTTTAAATTGATGATGTAAATTTAGTACAACGTAATATGAGAACCTAGAAATAATTATATGATTCTTTCTTGAATAAATTTTAATGTTTCTGTTACAATATTAGGAATTAGATTTTATTAGCGTAAGTTATTTATTTTTCTTTTCAAGTTAGTAAGAAGTATAGAAAGTCTATATTTTTATTTTTATTTTTATTAGATAAGTAAGTTAATTTTACATAGAAATTTATATCTTGATTGAAGGCTTATTGTATATAGAGGATGAGGTATAAGAGAGTTTGGATCGTTATTATTTTTTGTTTTTTTTGAAATTGGTCATTTGTTTTTCTGAAATTAAATAAGGTTAAAATGACTTTTGTAGATAGAAGTTTATTAGGAAGGAATAGGAATAAAAAGTAAAGAAGAGTAATAGTTTTTTTTTTAAATAGAAAAGAATCATAGAATTTTATTTAACATAATACTTTATCAAATTTGAAATTGTTGAATAATTTTAAATGTTATTTTTTTAAAAGAACATATACCTATTGCATATTTTGATAAGACATGTAGTATGACATTATATCGGAATGAAATAAACAGTGATAATCAATAATTGTTATTGTATTACAAAGTTATATCAGTTTATACATTAATTGATCTTAGAGTAATATTAATGGTACATTTAATACATACTAGTACATTATAATATAAATAGCAGTAAGACTTAAGTGAAATCGCATTTTAATTATTAAAGTCTATTTACTTACATACATGCTACATGAATGATATTTCACATAAAACCTTTTTCTTGTATTAACTGAGGACAAATGATGTTTATTAAAATTTAAAGTCATAATTATAATTAAATGTTATTGATAGAACATTTTCTGAAATGTATAAATTATCTACTTATGATTATGGAAATAGTAACAGTGTAAAAAACTTGTATTATTATTTTTCTTATTTTTGTTTATTTTCTTTAGTTCCATGTGTAATGTAAATAGTGTAAATAAGTTACTTGTTAAAATTGATGTAAATAAATTTGTTAAGTTGTTTTAAAAGTGTGTCGAATTCATTATTTTACACCACAGCATTTGACAACAGATAATTTGAATGTACATAGTATTTGCACAATATGAATTTATTATTTTATTATTAGAGAAAGAAACACAATATTTTATTAATATAATTTATAGAAATGGATTGACATTAACCTATAATATTACAATGGTCACAAAGTAATTATAATGCACAATATAAGAGTATAATATTATTTATTGCCACAAATTGTTAAGTTATAAGATTTTGGTCTATTTTAAAATTAAGATACTATATGGAAATGAAAGACATGTATATGATTTACTTATTTTCTTAGTGATTAATAGTATAATCAAATAGATAAAATTAAGCTATGCACTAAAGATTATTATTATTGTTAGTTATTGTTATTAGAATAAGTTAGGTGTATTTAGGTTTGATATTAAATCCCTTATCATTCCTATCTGCACGAATTATGATTACTTTAAGGTAATTAGAAGAACCTGAGATCGTTTAATTATATTTCCTTAACAAAAGTTTGAGATTTATTTATCTATTATTATTAAAGATAGATCATTTATAAAAGTCATAAGAGTGCTGTAGAGTTAGTAATGAGATAATGAGAGGTAATAGTATTCTTATGCCATTGAGACAGTATCTTGGAGAGACATTGACTCAATGTAAATCTGATTACCAATTGTAACTTCACTTCACTGTCTCATGATTTTAGTAAATATTTATTTAGTTAGTACATAATATTGAACTATATTAATTTTTGATAAGTTTGTAATAAATCTGATAAGTTATAATATTATAAAAATATATTAAAGATAGTTGTACATATTTTAGCTGAGCATAATGATTTAATTGAGCTAGTCATATTTTAAATTATATCATATATCGAGAAGTGAGGGTACAATATATATAATTTATTTAATATCTCGAAGTGAGCAAATTGGCTTAGGGAATAATAAATATATGAAAAATAAATATTGTTATCAGAAACGGTGAAATTTGTTGACAATAACTACTGTCATTTAAAAATTTTAAAACAGTTAATAATTTGTCACAAACTAAAAGTTTTAATTTCAGTTTACCATTTACTTTACCATAATATTAGCATATTATATAATTTGAAGTTATTTTCATGCTTTTATTTATACTTAGGTGTGTTTGTCTTGTGCATTTATTTCATATAATTAGTAAATATTCAGTTTTGTGACGGTTTTTATCTTCGTTAATTTTAGATAATGCCTCATGCTAAAAGAATTGAAAGGAATGAGTGATCTATCTGTGTATGTGTATTTATTTTTCAATATATAGAATGAAATGTATAGAGTAGCTATGAGAAAGAAAGTTATTCTGGATATGTTCTATATATACTGGGACTGAGAACTCTTTCTCTTAATATATCTAAGTATTTGCCATGCATGAAGTATATTCCTAGATTGCGTATGTATGTATTATAAAAATTATATTTTATGAAGTTTAGTAGTATATGTCCCCTTTATTACAGTGGTGACTGAGTTTCACACCAATAATTTACTTCAAAGTTCGGTGGGGATTCATTATTTGTCGTTAGATTTATTAGCCAAGAAGCTTGTTTATTCCTCATGTGCTTAAATTTTTCTCTTGAATGTTTATTTTGTGTTATTATAGAATCATAGTTATATGTAATATAGTTGGTGGTTAAATAAATGATAAGATTAAATTCTTTATGGAATATTAAAGCAGAAATAGTGTTATATTTGTTGGTTGGTCTATGACATTATTTGTATTATAATACTTATTTAGTAATTCATAAGTAAACTAACAAGATGTAAATATATTGATTTTGTCTTAATTATACAGTAAGATGTTACACACACGTAATGCAAATAATCTTGCAGACATGAAAGTATATTACTGTTAAATTTATACATTGGGAATTAAATATTTTGAATTATATCATATTAATTTAATGCCAGCTTTAAATCATCAAATCATCAGAATGATTACCTTTATTTGGAATGTGTGAAAAGTATAGATATTTAAAGGAATTATTTGATTGAGCTATTTAAGGTTACTTTTTTGACAGCCAAATTTATTAGTTTGTTTTATCTCAATAGTTGATAGTGTGACCTTTCCAACTTGTATATTTGTGTCCATAATATGATACTTAATTACCCAGTGTTGTTTACTAAAAAAGATATTAGAGTTAATTAACAGCCTAAATATATTCGATGTTAAAATATGAGGGCATTATTTTATTTGTTAATTCATGTCTTGTAAATGTCTAATCAATAAATGATAAAAAAGTGTAACAAAAGAGATATCAAACCCAGATTAGTAAATGTATATGTAAAATTTAAGACTTAGAACAAATAGTCCCAATGTGAGCTACTTATATCTATTTCAATTGCAAATATAAATAAATGCTTTATTTATTATTTAAAACTTTGTCTCCAGTTATTCTTATATGCATTCGTATTCTAGTTTCCACATGCTACATATCTATTACAACATAAATGCATTACTTTGTAAATTTGATATTAAACATACTGAAATCTGATAATATTATTTTATGAAAAAAAAATCTGATAATATTGTTCTATTGATTCAAACATTATATGAAATACTTTACCATTTGGTAAACGTATGAAGTAGGTTACATACTTCAGTTATTATTTAGACAACGACGTGAGATCAAAAGGTACCCTATTTTCTTCATTATCTAATTGCTAGTCCAGTGAAACACCACCCAATTCGTTCCATTATTATTATTATTATTATTATTATTATTATTATTATTATTATTATTATTATTATTATTATTATTATTATTATTATTATTATTATTATTATTATTATTATTATTATTATTATTATTATTATTATTATTATTATTATTATTATTATTATTATTATTATTATTATTATTATTATTATTATTATTATTATTATTATTATTATTATTATTATTACAATAGTTATAAGTTATTGTGTAATAGAATTTCTTTAATCAAATCATATTAAAGATTCCCTGAGATCTGATTTCATAGTTCCAAATTATTACTAATTTAGCCATTTAAATTAAGGACGTGCTAGATAGTGGAGTTATTCAATATCATGTTTTCTGTTAAAGCTATATAGTGTAATCTATGAGTGTATTTAGATGATGGAAGAGATCAAATGTAAATTATAGTTTATTAGCTTGAATAAGTAAAACTTTATTAATTTCTATCATTTGGCTGATTAACAAATGAAGCATGTATCTTACTTTAATCATCAATAGTATTTCTTCCTTCATTTATTTATATTCTGTATATTCTTAACTTTCTATAACCCTCCACTGAGCTAAGCTATAAGTCAGGCATAAGTAGAAGAGTCTCAATATTAATTCAAAGCAATATATAATTGTTAATTTATTCTATTCATTGATAGAATTGGTGCCCTGATCATTTGCTCATATAAGGTGTAGGATCGGTGTCTAGTGGGGGGGGGTTATAGTTCACTTCCTATGAGAAGTTATTGCTACACTCACAACAGAATGTATAGTTCACTTTGGTTCATTTCCCCAAATAAACTTCATGACTGGCTGTTTACTAGACAGTTTCCTCTGGTCTCAGTTTTCCCAAAATTCTTGGGCCCAGTTTAGCTACTGTGCACGAACACATTTTCACTGTAGAGCAAGCACTGCACATTCACTTTAAACTTCTTTCAGCAATACACACTACCATCTCTCTGCTGCCATACACTTGGTAACTCACTGGAAGTAGACCTCTTCACAACTGGCTGCTTTCCAGATGGTTTTTTCTTGTCTTAGTTTCTCAAACTTCTTAGGCCTGTTCAGCTGTTGCTTGCAAACACATTTTCACTGTAGTGTGCTGTGCCGGTCAAAACATGTTTATCCATCTAACATGAGCTGGAATTCACAAAATGTACTTTAAACCCAGTCAAGCCCGTGATTTAGATCAGGGACCAGCCTGGATTCGAACCCACTCTCTAAACCCCAGATCCGGCCGACTAGGAGAGCGGAGAAGACAATGAGACATCTCTTAACTATTACTATATTAAAATATACACAAGCATGGCTGTAATATGTGGAAGTGGAGAAAAGAAATTCGAACTACTCAAATAAGTTAGACAATAAAATATAGTTTAATATACTGACAAATTATTATACATTTATAAATTAATTATATACTTTAGTGTGTGCGTGAATGAGCAAGCGGTCTACCAAGAGATAGAGGATTACAAAGTGTCATTCACGCTATTATTTCTCATATGCTCTTTATTAGCTAAATAATATATTACAAATAAACACACATCTTTGGTGGGTCTAATATTAAAACGCCAATCAGTTATTAGAAAGAAGTTACATCAAATTGCTATTAACGCTTTGATTTACTGTTTAGAAACATGGTGACTGACATATATTTTTCTAAAAGCATTCCGAAATTCATTATACATATGATATAAACTATTTTCACGCCATTGAGGTCATGAAAATAAACAAAATACATTTGAAAGATTATATTTTAATCTATGACAAAATATTTAATGAAAATAAACAAAATACATTTGAAAGATTATATTTTAATCTATGACAAAATATTTAATGAAAAATTATTTTAACAATAGTAAGACGAACGCTTTATTTTTCCCAAGGCATATACTCTTAGATAAATATATAAATTATGGCAGTGGGAGTGTATATGATTGAAATAAACTTAATTAATAAAATAGAAGTAATTGGCATTTATATATATATATATATATATATATATATATATATATATATATATATATATATATATATTAAGCAGAGTGCAATTTTAATATTAGAGCATTAAATCTGGGTCATGAAGCAAAAGAAATAAATATATGAAGTTTGCGGTGCTGACATTATAACCAAGAAATAACAGGAAAAGTCATGCTTCTGGATGAAAGACAAAGTGGATGGGCATAGCAGGTGCCATACTTAGGGATCACTGCCAGAGGCCTTTTTATACGAAGAAATGGATGCATGGCGTGTGCCAAACTTACGGGATCACCACCAGAGGCAATTTTATACAAAGAATGGTTCTGGGAAGTCAAGCTATCCTCAGAACAAGTCTTGACAAATAAATCTATGGGTTCAAACTTGTTGCAACCCCCAGATTAAAAGACGAGAAGCACATAATGTATATATACGAAAATAGGTTAAATATCAGTAACACAGTAATGAGAAATGTCCGTAATGACATTGAATAAATTTTACTGCTTTAAAATAAATGACCGTTATTTGAATACTATAATTCAGACAAATAATACACTATGCAGTTATAATATATAGAGTGAAATTTAGATTTCACTTACTAAAATATACTTGAAGAATTTATTTAGCAAAAGAAACATTAAGATTTAGATTTCAAATTAATAAAATATACGTTAAGATTTGATTTAATAAAAGAAACATTAAGATTCAATCCCTTCACTTTCCTACTATTTAAAATAATTCAATCCCACCTTCGCGGATTTTATAACTGAGAATATTTAAGCATATATTTTAAGAGTATGTAAAAGGAAAATAACTAGCAGTTTTATATAGAAAACAAATTATCAGGCACCTTTTCAGAATTGAATAACTTTTATAAAATAAATAAGGTTTTAAAGCATTAATTCTTGAGTTCTGGATTCACCCCAGGTAGAAAATTCAGAGTTAAACAAATATATATATATTTTTGACATTAAAGCATAAACAAAATCTTGACGTGGCGAGTGTATTAATTAACAATACGTTATATTTTAAGGGAATGTTAATAAACTTGATTCATGAAAGTTTACTTAAAATAAAGAACAGATTTTAGAAATTCAAGTCATCAGATTGTTTTAGATTGGCATATCAATAATAAAAACACATATAAAATTTAGTAATAAATAACTATAAATAAATGACTGCACCAAAGTTAAGGAAAGTTAAAAGCATATGAGATAGGATTAGATATAAAATCATTTAAAAGCAAATTACATTTTACATAAAGTTAAATCAGTTATGAAAGAAACCTTGATGAGATTAGTTAGGCTAGATTGACTATTAGGCGGCGGCTTGGAAATGTACCTTTCAATTTTAAGAGTCCATTTTAAAGTATGGCACATGCACGGCGATTGAAATGCAAGTTCTTAAATAACTGTAAGCTTCCATTAGCATTAAAGTTCTTAGGTTGGGCTTTTACTTCACTCTGGGGCAGCAGAATGGTACGGCTGTGGAAGATGATGACCCAACCGGGCGGAGAAGTGATGGATTTATGGCTACATTATTTAAGTTTCAAGCGGAAGTGTCATGTGTCATACGTTTATAATCAGTTCTCTTCATAGTAGCTAATCTATTCTGTCCTCAAAATTCAGCCATTTTATACCCTCCCAGGTGTTTTTGGAATGCCTTTAATTAATTAGATGGTTGTTATTGAAAGATGCAATTGTTAGATAACGTCCAAAATAAATTCAAATCTATTTCCAGATTAGAAATAGATTTGATAAAAATGTTTTTAACAAAACATCTCTAATCTTAATCCCATTTTAAGTAAAAACTTTAATGAAAACTACCTTCCCCATATTAAAACAATAGCATTACCAGCCCTTTAATTATTTTTGGACAATTAACAACACTTGCATCTTCCATATTGGATTCCATTAAAATATACAGTTTAATAGAAAAAGTACTTTAAAAAAAAAAAGTTTAAAAATGACGTATAATAAAATATTTACAATCAATATTGTTAGTGAGTTTTTGCTCCTATATATATATTTGAATCGCACCTATAATACTTTAATAAAAAAGAACTAATAATTAATAATAGAATTAATAATCATAAAATTAATAATAAAATGTTATTGAAAATTAAAATTGATAAATTTAGGCGCGCATTTCAAATATATACATAACATTATATATACTTAACAAAAGGAGCGGGATAAGAGATAGGGTTTAAACATAGGTTAGTAGGTGGAAACGTGAAACACAATCTTAAACTAAGATTGACTGTTGCAGTGCTGCACACTCACTTAAGCTATCTTCACTTAAATCTCTCTGCAGCTTGCTCAAACTATTTATACATGTAGGTTTGTTTCGGAAATCCAAGATTCATTCTTGATGTCATCAGTCCAGTATTTTCTATTAGTGTTTTAAATTAGTATTGCATCAACAAATATTTATGATTAACAAATATATCTCGGCATTTATCAAATGCAATGTTCGCAAATACATGATTTAATCATTAATTAAATTTATCAATTATCAGTTAGAGATCTAACGAAGAATAAATATATGTCCCTAATATATTTTTTTACTTTTTCTGAAAGACAAAACGTATACCTGGATGTTAATGTAAATGTTTTTACAAAGTATGGTCATAACTAATGTATGTCAATGATTACTTGAGATTTTGTGCTATCACATTGTCCTTTCCATTGTAGTACACACTACATAGTTAGTCCATCACAGTGACTTTCATCATTTGCAAATGTTTTTTAAATTTAAAAATACATTTCTATTTAAACATTGTTATATTTATGTTTTATTTAGGTACTATTTAGTGCACTGTACTGTGCTGCTATGCAATGCTGCAGTACCCATCAAGAACCATACACGCGATACATTTCTATCGAGAAAATCGCTGTAAAATACAAATGCCACAAACAGAAAGCAGTGACATACATAAAACACAACCCCTCCAGCATGAAAAAATCGATCAAAAATAAGTAAAATACAAATTACAAAAACAGAAATCGATGAAATACATAAAACACACCCCTCCCCTGCGTGAAGAAATCGATCAAAAATACGTAAAATACAAATTACAAAAAAATTCGTGAAATACATAAAGAACAACCTTTAATAAAAATAAATCGATCAAAAATAAATAAAGTACAAATTACAAAGACAGTAATCGGTGAAATACATAAAATAGAACTTTTAATATGATTGCATCATATTAAAAGTTGCAAAATGAAATGTGACTTACAAAAAAATTACTTACAAAAGATAGACAACGTGACCAATTTGTTGGAGCAAAATTATTTAGAGAAGCTTGTTCAAACATATTGCAGCATAGTTAACCCAACAGATTACGGCACAGTTAACTAATAACAGCAGATTAAAAAATATAACAACAATGGCATAATTTAATAGCAGGCTTTAGCAAACAATTATTTAAAGAAAGTCGCAAAATGAAATGTGACGTAATATGCCTTTCACATGAAAGAATCTCACCCTCAGGGTGGCCTTTGAGCATTTCATCATCAGATTTTCAATTGGATGGACGGTTGAAGAGTTGGAGTGTGGATTATATTGAAGCCTGTTCATTAAAGTAGGAGGATTGGCTATCTTAATATATATCTGAGCACTTCTAGCATATATGTGTAGAGATGGTAATCTGGACCAACTGATGATTGCTGGTTTAGCATGAAATACGCATATTGGTGATTATTTATCTTTTCAACATATACGTGTTCAAGTGTATCAGTGTCATGAGATAGTGTGGAGAGTGGTGGGTCGTGTGAAAGTCTGTGCTCATATACCCTATATATTACATATATAGACACAGGTATATAATAAGCCTGTGTGTTTCAGTTATTACATGAAAGATGTAAATGAACCAGTTTTTTGAAATAATAGCTTAGTTTTATTATAAACTTATTAATTATTTTGGAGTGCTAGAAATACAGTTTGTTGGAATTATTTATATTTGTTGACAGTGTTAATATGGATTTGTTTTTATGCAGATGAATACAATATTAAACATGCACTAACTTTCAGGCAACATTTCAAAAACTACACTTAAATTTAAGTAGCATCTTTTCTTATTCAAAATGATCAAAACTGGGGATCCCCCAAAGACAAACATGAGGCAGTGGAGTTCTTTCATAGTAAGTGTTCTGCCCTCTCAAAAAATGTGTGGCAATAGCCAATAAATGATACTTTATATGAGCCCAAGGACACGATGGAAATGCAACATTGGTGCATGTCAAAGTTGCATGACACCTTGGAAAGGAATTTGGTTTGAGGGCGATAGATTATCATTTGTAACAGCCATCCAAATCATTTATTATTGGAGTAAAAACCAATTGAACATATAATCGGGAATAAATGATTTGGATTTGAACAGGAGCACTGTCATTGCATGAAAGTCTTATTTGAGAGAAGACTGTAAAGAAAGTCTGCTATCTCATCCATCCTGAAAAATTGGAAGACCAGGAAAAATTGTAGAGGTTGATGAAACTCTATTTACTAAATGTAAAAACCAACAGGAAATAATTTTTTTGCAACAGTAGTTATTTGGTGGTTTATGTAGAGAAACGAAAGAGTACTTCCTTTTTCTATATGCCATTAAACAACATATAGTACCAAGATGCTCTACATATTATGATTGTTGGAAGGCCTACGAAACTGACGAATTGAATGCTGCAGGTTAGCAACATTTCAAAGTAAATCACACTTATAATTTTGTCAATCTTTCTACTGGAGCACATATGCAAAACGTATTTAGAGTTTGGGGGCTAGTAAAATGGCATAATAAAAGAGAGAGGGGGAGCACTCAGCATAACCTTATTAAGATAAAAAAACATAGAAACAACCATGTTAATTTATAGTATTAGTTATATGATTATACATTATTATCAGATTTGTCTATAATGATCTATTTGGAATAAATCCATACTGAAAATTGGATATACATCTCTTAACTTGAAATAATTAGAGAATTATATCCTCATTGTTTGAAAATTTTTGAAATACTGCATAACAATGATATTGACTTATAGTATTTTTGAATCATTTTTATACCCCTCATTTCAATGTGGAACAATACTAGATAACTTATACATATTAAGATATAGAGATTTTTCTAAAAGTAATTAAAAATATGGCTTAAATCAGGAGCAACAGACCCTGCACAAACCTTAATAATGAACATAGGAAAATTATCAATAGAAACAGATTCACTTGATATCTTAGTCATCTGAATATTACCTGTAAACCTAATATGACTGGAAACAGAAGTTATAGTTTTATCATATACAACTACAAAGTTATTACATTGATTACAAGAAAATTGTTCTTTAAAGTCTTCTGCATTTAAGGAGTTACTTGAAACATTCACTGATTTAAATTTAATGCCAGTAAAATCTTTAATATATGACTAAAAACGCTTTGGATCACATTTAATATTGTTCTGCATATTATTAATATTCAAATGATGACAGATTTGTTTCTTCATGTTTTTAAATATAATTAGATTTGTTTCTTCATATCAAAACAATTTCCGAAAAATTAGCTGAAATTGTTCCAATAAAATACTGATTTTGTTTTTTTTAATATAATTTATGATACCTACTTTTTCTTATTACAATTAATACGTTTACTAGAAATTCAAACGTATTTATTCTTACTACTTTTAGTTTGAGGCGGAATTATTCATTGATCTATTATAGTTATCATAATATATCATTAATAGTTATTACTGCTTTATCAGTATCGTTTAAAGAACAAATGTGTCTCCTTACAAAATTCGAAATAATCATCTTTTAAATATGTTTGTTTAACATTAGCTTTTTTAATAAAACATATCTTTAGAAAATTATCAATTAATAAAATATCTCCACTACCCACTTGTTTATTATATTATATTTGGTCAAAAATGCTTGGCATTTTATTAAAATCCTGGGTAAAAAATTTAACATAAGAATGAAGTAAATTTAATTTATACTTTGCTAAACAATGCACGAATTCTGTTGAAAGTTTATGTTTTCTCTACATCTTGTCAGTTCTACACAATTTATGCAATATTTAGTTTAATTGTATATTATTACTAATAAGCTACGTCGTTCGAATTACCAAATATAGACAAATTTGATTTTAATAAAAATTAATATTTTTGGTTAGATTGTTAGTGATTTAATAAAAATATTAATTGAAACAAACATATTGTTTTATTTTAGCAATTAAAAAAAGCTTATTTTAAATTCTCAAATTTTAAATTAAATTTAAAAACAAATAGTCTATTGATTATTTTTTTTTTAAAAAAATCAAAGTTTTGATAATTTAATATCTTATCGATTCAATCTTCCGTTTCCCCAATATTTTAATTAGATTTTATTTGTTTTGATTATTTAAGAATTTGAAGATAACAGCCGTTTAAAATAATAACAATAATAAAAAATACTTATTAAAATGGTTATTATTATTTTTCATTAGGCTTCATTATAATTTCTATATTTATAGATTATTATTTTTCTATCTATTTTACACGCCTATTTCCTATTACATGGTGATATATATACCTATAAAGATTTATGTTAATCTTAGTAAATATTACTTTTTATATTTAACTAAATGTTAATGAAAAAAAATTGAATTTTATTTGTAAAATAGTTTTTAACTTTACTAGAGAAAAATATTTATTCTTTGAATTTTCAATTAGTAATTGATAGTTTCCTAGCAACATCAAAGGTAAAGTTATCTCTGGTTATTTACTTGTACACATTGCTTCTTCCGTTATTTACATTATAATAAATCCATGTAAAAATTTAATTTAACATATATATATACGTATGCGAGTTTTGTGAAGATTCAACTGCTAAAATAATTAAAGCCTTAAAAATAAAATCAGTGGTGGGAATATTGAATATTATTTTCTTAGGCAATACTTAGATACTTCAAATTTTTAATTTAAGCTATATTTAAAAACGCATAATCAAAAATAACCTTTATCACTGTCTATCTATCTATCTATCTATCTATCTATCTATCTATCTATCTATCTATCTATCTATCTATCTATCTATCTATCTATCTATCTATCTATCTATCTATCTATCTATCTATCTATCTATCTATCTATCTATCTATCTATCTATCTATCTATCTATCTATCTATCTATCTATCTATCTATCTATCTATCTATCTATCTATCTATCTATCTATCTATCTATCTATCTATCTATCTATCTATCTATCTATCTATCTATCTATCTATCTATCTATCTATCTATCTATCTATCTATCTATCTATCTATCTATCTATCTATCTATCTATCTATCTATCTATCTATCTATCTATCTATCTATCTATCTATCTATCTATCTATCATTTTCATTTATTATCTACCGCTACAGAATCATTGTTTCTCTAAGATTAATCCAGTTAATTTTATCCATAGTCTCTCTTATCCATAGCTCACCAACAAATTATCTCATTTTACCCATCTATTCCACATGTTTTTTCCTTCATTTTTTATAATTTCTTGGAATATAATTTAAGATAGCTACTATCCATCTTTTGTAGCACTATATTCAAAGCAGTTCCATTATAGTCACTTAATTTTTTCAACGATGCAAGTAGTGTATCTTATTGTTATAACCAACATACCTCATTTTATATACTTCATTGAATTTGAAGTCTCTGTATTACTCTTGTGCTAAGTGTCCAAGTATCAGATCCAATAATAAGAAATGGTAAAAGACGTCAAAATTATTTTTGTAAATTCATAGGAATATTTCATTTTAATATAATTCATAGTAAACGCACTGCATCCAAATTTAATTCTATTATTTGTACACTTTCTATTTCAGTTGAATTGTGTGATTACGTTTTCATGGTCAAAATATTTGTAGGTATCTTTTTGTAATTCCCTGATTGTCAATCTTTATTTATTGATATTTATTTTTTTCTATGAAAACCCATTGACAATTATTTTAATCTTTTTAATGTTTATCTTTTTATCTGATAAATCTTGCAATATTTCTTGAAACAGTAGAACATCATTTTAAAAACAATCACATCATGTGCAAAATTTAGATGACAGAAATAATCTCCTTTATTATTGTTCATTTAGATTTCGTTTTAGTTCATAAAATATTTTTGCAAAACTTCCAGTAAAAAGAATTTGGAGTTGTGAAATCAGTTTGATCTAAATTCTCTATATTCTTACTATTCTTAGTCATAGTCATGGAATTCAATCCAGTCACTACTGTTGTATTTTGATAATTATTTTTCAAAATATGGCAATATCTCGGTTCTATACCTGATGATTAACCCTTTAATCAATGTGGAAATACTTATAGATTCAAATGTCTTTACATAATCTAAAAAGTTCAAAACACAATGTAACTACATATTCATAGCTCATGTTTTACCTTCCTTAATTATATGCGTGCAATCCATTGTGCTAAATTCATTTTTAATTTCAGCTTGTTTGTTGTTTAATTAGAATACAACGTTTGCTTTAGATTAGTTGTAATTAATTACCATGGCACAATGTTTGTATGTAATTAATAAAGGTCTTTATAATCTTTTTTAAATATCAATATTACTATTTCAATCTTTAGTTTAAACCAGCAGTAATTTCATCGTTTCCTGGTTTTTTCTTTTAGTCTAACTATATTTAATTGCATATCTCTTATTTTCAGTTAAATATATTCAACAATTCAGAATATGTTGAAATTATAAATGTTTTATTTTCTTGTTGATTATTCCTACCCAATTTTTTTTTATGTACGTCTTCCACGTATTTCATGATTCAATTTTTCTTTTTAATGATAGATTTTTTCTTATCGCAGAAACAACATTTTTCCAATACAAATATTATATTTCTTCTATAATTTATAATGCCAATTCAGATTTATATTTTGCGATATTGTTACTGACTTGTCATTTATACCATTTGGCAAAACTCCAGACTTTCAATTTATATTATTGGATCATTTTAAATATTTTCATGTTCCTTTATTCCATTATATATTGTTTTTTTTGGGTGTGTGTGTTCTTTTTTGTAGCAAATATCTTTGCTGCAGTTCTTCACTACCTTATATTTTTATTAATCTCAATTAAATAAGAAACCTCTTCAAACTCTATCAATATTTTAAATTGGTTAGCAAGTTCGCTTTTCTCATTAATATGCAAATCTATTTCTAAATATTTAATTTTATGATAATCTATTATTTAATTTTCAAAAGTAACTTTAAATCTAGATCTCAACTTTCGTTATTCTCATAATGCTATGATTACGATACTACTCAGTATTAAAAACGCTCGGCTTTAAATAAATTTTCTTTATTACAAATTCAAATCTGCTTTGCTACTAAAAATATTTTAACATTTTTTGAAGCATTAGTTTAATTCATTAGGGTAATTCTGAAGTGGAGGAATACCTGGTAATATCATTTGTTAATGCTCTTGTATTTCATAGATTTATATCTCTAGTTTGCATTAACATGTATTTTACATCTCATTAATCGATGATCATTTTCTGTATTGAACAATATTAAGAAATTCATTTTTGAAATACATATTCTTTGTGAATCAAAATTTAATCCACTTTTGCAGTATCTTCATTTAAATATTTTCATTTTCATTTCGGTTCAGCATTTTTAGCAAAGAAAAAAAGGAATATATAATTTTTCTTATTTTCAAATTCTACAAGTCTGTGACATCTTTTTATTCCCACAATCGGAATGTTCATAGTACTTTTATTTTTTTAATCTTTTTCCAATTCTAATATTTAAATTTCCTATGATAATTTTAAAGTTATTGTTTGGCATCATCGAAAGCTTCTATTTCTTCACTGTTAAAACTGATTGAGGTGTGCACGTAAATTATTTTTAATTTGGTAACTTTCATTAAGCTGAATAATTAATCTCTATTTTTAATATTTTATCGGATATATTATCAATCTCTACAATATTCTTTTTCCAAATTCACTTTTTAAATCAATTGCCTTTTAATTTTTTTTAAATTTCACAAAGTTCTGTACTGTCACTTAAATATATAGATAATTCTTCTTTCAACTCATTAATATTTTTTTTAATGAGGTTGGGTCTGAAATCAGAAAATTATTAGGCTATCCTTTTCCTACTTCATATAGTTTTGTTTCATTAAATAATCTGCAGTGTTCAATAAGTAAATAAATGATTATCTTTAAATGACAGCTCATATCTTTAATCAGTGAATTTTTTAGCACTCTCCTGCTTTCTTCTATTATCATTCACTGTCTTAACTGACACTTTTCCAGGCTCCAGAAGTCTTAATGTAGTTTTATCTATCACGATTGTACATATCTAAAAAAGTCATTCACATACACATGCTGATTAAAAAAACCCTCAAGTGATGTTTTAGCTAAGAATTATCAATAAATTGAAGTGATGATAGAATCAGAAATAAAATGCCAATAAACTCACCATCCTGACTGCCAGCATGTTGATTTACATCCCATACATCTTCATTTACCAAATGAATGTCTCAATGGATATTAGTAGTTTATTTTGCTACATTATTTTTAAAACCTCAAAAAAATTCAAGGATAAAACAAATTTTATTACTAATTTTGAATCAGAAAAAGTTTGTTTTTCATTTGATGACAAAATACGTCTTAATACAATCACATTATTGTTACAAAAATGGTCCACAGTAATAGAATTAAGATTTTCAATGGTTTATTCCCAAGTATGTCAATTGTAAAAATATAAATGTAATATATTGAATAGAATGTAGCAAAAATTATTGAACCATGTCAAACGTGTGCATAATAAAATAATTAATCATAGATTTAACATTTTGGATAAAAGTGAAGATTGACCAGTTTCTAAACACTTTAATTTACCAGATCACTCAATTGATGATGTAAAAGTGGTCATATGAGTAAATAGAAAACAAATGTTTTAATTTATAAATTTAATGGTATGAACATGAATATAGGAACTATTACATCTTTGAATTACCTAGTTTCTTAATGCTCTATTGTTCATTCATAGTATTATTCATTGTTTACTACATTACAGAATGTTACATATGTACGAGATTTACTATGAATACATTGCAATATTTGAAACACATATTAATTTTTGTACAGATTTTTATGTAAGTACATTTTTTTTATACAATTTTTTTTGTCCAGACATAACCAATCTTTGAAATTTTTTTTATAAAGTTTGATGGGAAAATAGTTGTTTTGATTTTTTTTTTTTAAAAAAAATCTAACATATTTATCGTAACAAATCAACAATTGATATAAAAAAGATTATTAAACTACAAAAACATTTTTACTTCATCCGGTAAAAAAATGAAAATGAGTTTTAATGTTTAGATTTTGAAAGAAATCATGTAGCGATATATATGTAGATATTGTAACGGGCACACACGCCGTTACATTATTTATTTTAAAAAATATTGTCTTGCATTGGTGGTCGAGAGGTCAGCGCGACTGCCTTGCAGGCAGTTGCCTGGGTTGCGGGTTCGTGTCCCGGCCGATGCCATGATACTTAAAAAAAAAAAAAAAAAATTAGACATTGAAAAGTTCGCATATAAAAACCTTTTTTTTTAAGAAATAAAAAAATTGAAAGTTAAAAATAATCTAAACTCTAATATATAAAATCGCACAGATGAAAAAAATTATTAAAAAAAAAACTTTATTAAAAAAAAAGTTTTAAAACTACATGTTAAGAAAAGGACTTGAAAGATTTAAAGATAAAAAGAATGCACAGTGCAATAAATTAATTAATGTTATTGTAAAATGGAAATGATTATTTTACTTAGTTCAAGTGAACTAGCCCTTGGGCATTTCAAAATATATAAGAAAAGGTCAGATAGGAGAGAAAAAACAATAGAAACTAATAGCCAATAAAAGAAATCTCTCAGGAAACGGACCAGAACGTCATCTTCGTCATAATGTAATGTCCACTGGATCCAAAAGTTTATTATAAAAGGAAAAGAATTATAAAAGGAAAGAGATGTGATAGAGATAAGGGATATGTGTTAAGTTGGAGAGAGTTGAAGGAGAAGGGTTTGAAAGATGCACTTTCAATTCCTTTAGTTTTTCTAAAAAAAAATGACATCGTTTTCCATATTGTTGACGACAGGCTATCAAGATCCAGAAATAAAATACAAGCTAAAGTAAAAGACCTCCATATGAATCAATAAAATGGCCAGCAGCATACTGGTCTCCCCAGGATGTCAGGACAATTAACACTGGAACCCAAATGGCAAACAACGGTTTAAAGATGAACTTTTCTAAGCAGTAAGAATTCTAACTAATGAACTTTAATTCTAAAAAAGAAACTTTTCAAGTATGTTAAAACCTTAAGAACATTAGTTAATTAATGAACACTAAGTATAAAACTTTCCCAGTATTTAAATTATTGCAATAGAAATTCCTATCTGACCAAACTTAATCAGTTATTAATAATTATTTTATTGAATGTATTATTATTTTTTTAAAAAATCATTTCCATTTTTTTTGTTCTTTTAAGTTTTATTATGATATTTGTTAAACTAAACTTAATAAATGTTAAATTTAAGTCGGGCATGGATGGCTTGGCTGGGCATGAATGGCTGCGTAGATTTGCAAAGTTATATTATTTAATTAAGGGAGGGTTAATCTTAGGTTATTTGTTTTGTAGTTAAATTGGGTCAATGGATTGGATATATTGGTGTAATTAGTAAATGTAGTATGAGGTTTGCTACGTGCAGGATCGCAATATACGCCACACACTGCCATTTTGCATATGGAATGGGATAGTAAGACGGAAAATGCAGTCCCTTCCTATGAAGTTTTTTTATTGCTCTTCTCATCAGACAGATGTAGTATTTCTGTCTGGTAAAAAGTCAATGTCTTCTATTAACCATGCTGTTCAGATGTACATTCATGACAGTATGGTATTTGTGCTGTCGTATTCATGCTACATTGAATACATCAATGTATCAGATGGATTGACGTTGGTTTAACTGCAGACTTTTGGTCTAAGGTTAAATAAGGGATAGAATATTTTCTTTTCAAATGCAAATCTATGTAGTCTATTCATACTAGACACTCTAATAAATATTAAATTCATCTGTTGAAACTTTCAAAATAAAATAAAAACAGTTAAAACATGAATTAAAATCTAAGGTAAAGTTTTAAAGTTTTATATAAAAAAATTAAAGTAAAGATATTAAAATAATTTTAAATTTATATATGTTTAATAAATGTTTGTGTGTTAATTACTGGCAGTGACTTCTTTTATTTTTGTTAATATTGAAAAAGTATTTAAGAATTTATATTTTATAAATCTCTGAATAACACCGAGCTAGTGGCATTAAGCAGACGGTCGGAATAAAATTTATATAAAAAAAAATTTTTTTTTTAACTTACGTATCTGCCTACTCTATAAATTTTCCAGGTTCAAATGGCTGGTGGTTCCCTGTATGGCAGATACAGTAAGAGGACTATTGTAATATATATATATATATTACGAAATCCAATCTTGTGATTAAAATATTAAAAACAGTTGGGCAAATAGAAAGTTGTGTTTAGTTTATACATATTGAGATTGTATAGAATGTAAACTAAATCAAAATTTAAAACATTAATAATAATAAAATGACAATAATTGCAATAATGATAATAACTGATATAACATTCTTTATGTTTTTGAAAACATATATGTGACAATAAATGGTAAAATATTTAATATTATTTTTGTATTTGTTTTTATATACACTCTTTTATAAAATACCAAAAATTACGTTCATTTAAATTTACTACTTTAATAATTAATAACTGTCAAAATTGGAGTTTTTATTAAAGATTATCTGATTTTTAATGAAGCACGATTTCTGTTAATTAACTACTTTATTTTGCTTTCTATGAGAGAGAAAAAAATTATATAATAAGCAACTCCCATTAATAAATAATATTAATTGAATGGATACAACATTTTAATAATAGCATTTTCAACAGTTTTTCTTCAATCACCATATATTGAAACAACTGATTATATGAGACACTGGCCTTATACTTGGCAGAGATTAGAACTGTTTGATCCGAATATATGTATATTCTGTAAAACAGATACTTACTATTTCCTTATGGTATCGTAATCGAAAGAAACAGATTTGTGTGCTGTGATGGAAAAGAGATGTCTATTCAATTGCTTGCTTGTACTCACAAATTTTTATACGCATATGTGATTGTGTAAATGCATAAATGTTTTTAGAGCATCAGAAAAAAAAAAGGAATTGCTTTTTAAAATTTAATTAATCTACAAATCACAAAAACAAAAAAATCCTCCCTAAAAATTACATAGTAAAAACAAAACAATATTAATAATTTAAAAAATATTTTAGCTTCAAGAAGTTTTATAAAGAAAACAACTTAAGTTTATTATTCGAAAAATATTATTGTTGATTAGCATTTTTATATTAAAACAAATTTAATATGGAAAGTCTATACAAGAGGATCAAAAAAGGTAAACATTTTATAAATGCATACTCCAAAATTTACGTGAAAAAAAAAAGACCTTTATCTCTATATATGAATTACAGAATTAAACTTGCTTGGAGTGCTTTTGGTAGAAATAACTTGATACTAAAATGAAATATGTCTATGTGTTTGAAAAGAAAGGTTTTTAACAAATGTCTTTTACCGGTTCTTACTTATGGATCTGAGACTTCGACACTTAATAGAAGAGCAATACACAGACTCCAGACCACTCAAAGAAGTATGGAGAGATGCATGTTGGGAGTAACAAGAAGAGATCGAAAACGCAATGTATGGGTAAGAGAACAAACAGGTGTTACTGACCTCATTGAAAAAAATAAAAGATTGGAGTTGGGATATTGCTAGAAGAGATGATAATAGATGGACAATTAAAATCTTAAACTGGATTCCAAGAGATTGTAAAAGACCTAGAAAGAGACCACATGTGAGATGGATAGATGAAATAAGAAACTGTGCAGGGGTGATATGGAGAAGAGAAGCTAAAGATTGGAGAAGATGGATTAAACTTGTAGAGACCTTCATACTGCAGTGGATTGATAATGGTTGATGCTGATGATGATGATTATAATCTAACAAAGTGAACCAACTGACCGATCGCACACATCCATTTCAGGCCTGGACCATCTCAGGCCTGGAACACCTCAGGATCGACGACGATGGGACATAGCATATTAATAATAATTGCCAGGGCACCAACTTGCAACCTTAATGGAACTTACTTATGTCAATCATTAATTAGAAATGATTTTAAATCTCTAATTACTTGGAATTAGAAACTCGAAATAGTTTATGGCATTCTGTGAAGAGATATAGATATAAGGAAATATTTAAATAGCTTCTTTCACTTTTTTAAAATTTTATGATTATGTTTGGATTTCAATGGGGGCCACAAAACATTTTATTCTTCTTTCTCCTCTCCAAGCACAATAAAGTGGTCATAAAAATAATATAGATAATCTAAAGGAGAAAATAAGAACATGTAACGGCAATTATAATAAAATTGTAGATGTAGATATTTATTTATATCTGCCATTGATTCCGATTTTGAATATCAGATTTTTGTTCTGCATTTTCGATTTACTGTACCATTAGATCTAATACATCCTACTAACACTTCTAAGTTTAACAGATTAACAGTTGATCTGTCCTATATAGCATTCAGGCATCACAGGTAATCCTGTTGGTGATTGCACCTTCTAATATATTCAGGGACAAGAAGTCAGCTGGCAGCTGAATAATTATATATAAATAATGAAAACATTAAATGTTTAATAAAACTTCAAGAGTTTATTTACTCAGAAATACTATTATTATTACTACTACTACTATTGCTACTGTTACGGCTGCTGCTACTGCTATTGCTACTACAACTACTACATCACCACTACCACTACCACTACCCCACCACCATTACTACCACCACTACCACCACCACCATCACTACATCTACTACCATCACTACTACTACTACTACTACTACCTCTACTACCATCACTACTACTACTACTACTACTACCTCTACTACCATCACTACTACTACTACTACTACCATCACTACTGCTGCTGCTACTGCTACTGCTACTACTACTACTACTACTATGATGATGACAATGATGATGATGGCCATGACCACTACCACTACCACTACCACTAGTACTAGTACTATTAGCACTACTACTACTACCACTATCACTACCACTATCACTACCACTAACACTACTACTACTACTAATAATAATAATAATATTAATAGTATTAATAATAATAATAATAATAATAATAATAATAATTGACATTAATACGAATAGTGATTCAACTTGCTAGTTTACTAGTTGAGTATAAGATCATTTAGATCTCCTTAAAATTCATAATCTTCTGAGAGATTAACACATATAAAAATCTCTTTAATTCTATAACTATTTCCTCTGAGTAACTTACTGCTTACTCACACTATATCAGAGCTAATCCAAATAAATAGATTCATGACTAGACCTCTTCTTTGTTTCCAGAATAACTTCATATTACTAGTTTAATTTTCCATTAATTTATCTTTGTTCTTCTTTCTCTATTTGCTTGGCTTATGCACACAACACTCCTTTTAATACTTGTGCACATTACTTCAGCACTTGTGGATGCAGTGTTCGCACTAACTTTTTCAGATTTCTTTATCAGTTTGGAAAATGTGCATAAGTAACTTTTGATTTCTTATTTGCAGTAAGTTTGATTCTTTTCTGCATACTAATTAGCTGCTCATTTCTGGAGTATTTTAGCATATTATTATCAATAACTTGTATTACACCTTTATTTTTTCTTTTATATATATATAATACTAATGAGAAATGTATTGTAAGACTTACATATATCTGTGTTAATATTTCATAATTTTAAAAAATGATTAAATTTATTTGAAAAAAATAATTATTTCTGAAATAGATTTTTAAAATGCAATTTTTTAAAATAAAAATATTGCATTATATTATTTGTTCTTTTAAAAATAAAATAAAACTTTTTATTTAGTAATAAATGGGAAACAATCTAAAATAGAAAAGATTTAAAACTCAGCCTGTCCTTTTTAATGAAATTAAGAAAGTAAAATGTATAAAAATAGATAAATACAAAAAAATGGAATAAATTTTAATTTATATAAAAATAACTTTAAAAAATCCTAATTAGGTAAAAAGATTTCTGATTGAATCAATTAAAAGAAAAAAAAGATGCAAACTATCTTATAAAAGTGATAGTAGATTAATCTAAGAAAAAGATTAGACAATGTGCAATGTAAAAATCAATTAGACTAATGAAATATAAAAATTATTTAACAAAAAACAGATTTAAGTTATGATCAAAATGAAAAAGTGTTGATAAGAAATTAAAACAATGGGACAGAAAAAAGTGTAAATTCACAACTCTATATAATTATTAGTCTGGTCTACATTTTGTGATTGAATTACTGTGGACTTTAATTTGTTAGAGTTGTCCTTCATTTTGTGATTGATTAGTCTGGTCTGCATATTGTGATCAAGTTAGTCTCTCTGCATCTTGTGATCGAGTCAGTTCAGTCTGTATTTTGTGATTGAGTTATTCCACTTATTTTATTATTGAGTCTGTAAGTCAATCCAGACTTCATTTCATTACTGATTCAGTTAAAATTATTATTCTTCAGTTTGGACAGAATGCAGAGTGCAGACCCACAGTTTTGCATTGAGAATCCAAATAACCAGTTATACAGATAACCATAAACTGTAAACATAGTAGTAAGCCAATCAATTACTGCTGCAGTTAACATCAATGCAAAAGTTGTAAAACTAGCAATATACATTGCTAAATAGCTGTAAGATGTTCAACAGGGCTTCAGGCCCTCAAATCTTCCAAAATTAACTGTCCCATCTGAACCCCCACTGGAAACTGAAGTCAAAATGATGAAAAAGATGCTACCACTACTCTCTCTCAGTTATTGTCAAGTTGCAGAATGGAAGACAAATCCCAGAACCATCAATCGAGACCAAAAAGTCAAGTGGTTAGAAACTGAAAATCATGAACATCTAGGTAAAGATATTTTAATATTTGTTTATAGATACTTTATATTTACTTTAAATGAACTTTAATCAATGAAGGACTATTATAAAATTTAGCATGAAAACTAATTATTTGTATTTCTTTATGTAAAATATTATATTGTTATATTATATAAGATAAGTGTGTGCTTGAATAAATATTGTTTTTTTAAATATTAGTTGGTCTATTCTCTCTCTCTCTCTCTCTCTTGTTACTGCATCATCATTTATTTAAAGAGATAAATGTTCATATGTGTTAAGTAAATGTGCAGGACCCCTGAGACAGAGTATAAGCTAGCTTGAGATATTTTAAGCGCTGGATTGTGTGCCTATCATCTGAAGCATGTCAACTATATAATATATGGTTGGCTGGCATTCGAGTTTGATCTTTAAAACAAATAAAATACTTTGGATGACAGTGGTTTGTTCCAGCAGTTGAGGTGAGCCATGGTCAGAAAATGTGTTTGTTTTATCCTCTGTATAGCCGGATCTGTTCACGGATAACACTGATGGCTATGCTATCAATGATATTCTCCCGTATGCTTAAAGGGCAGTCTGTTGCTAAAGTTACTAAAATTTAGCCAAAAATTTTAAAAGTTGCAATGGGTAATTTCGACTGACTCAGTACAATATATACATTATAAATATGTCTGTGTGTATACACAGCTGGAATATACATGCTTAAATGTATAAGTTTATATTTCTATTTATTATTGCTTTGAATATAACTTTTTTTTTTAAAATTAAAAAAAGAATTCTGCCATAATTAAGAGATGCTATATGGAAATAGATTTGTTTTCATAATGACTGAAAAAACTTTTTTTTTTTGAATAAACACTTTTATTTATATAAATATACTTAAACTATGCTCTACAATCTTTTTTCATTTGCAATTCTCTCCCTTGGATGAAAATTTGAAGTGTTCATTTATTTCATTTTATCATAGCTAATTTATAAATACGATTATATAAGGATATTTATAATAAAGGGATAGTAGTTTTAATTAATATACAAAATTATATTTTCTAATATTTTAGTATTATTCACATATAATTCGGAATGAAAATTTTTGAAACAAATCATGTACTTACATAAACAATTATACCAACAAAATATGTAATGTGATTTTTATCCAATTTTACGAATTAATTTTTTTTTTAAAAAACAAACAAACAAACTTATTATCCAAAACTTTAGAGAACTTTTTAAAATTTTTTAGTGATCAACCCACGGGTTATGTATCCCTGTTCTAAAAAGTTAAAAAAAAGAGTGCTTAAAGGTATAAATAAATTTTCTTCAGTTTTCCCAATATTCTTGATGTTGTACAGCCAAAATGAGTGCGAGCTGAGTTCATGTTCAGAAATTGTTTAAGAATGATTTTAAACGGGAATGCTACTCGTTTTTAATTTCGGTTGCATGGTATCAACAATACTGTTAGGGCGGAGGAAGGTTTATTATTTATTTTTTAGAGCATTTTTATTAATTTTTTAATTTTTTAATGTGTTTTATGAATAAAAGGTTTTCTTAAAATATTATTTTCTATTTTTTAGTTTTATATAGTTAAAGAAATAAGCAGTGGAGAAAATTTAGCTACAATTTAATATCACTAGATGGCATTACCATAAAGAGTGTAGGGAGTTTGAGAGACGGAAAATTAGTATTAGAATAAAAAGAGTTTAAATATATATATATATAGAAGTAAACAGAATATTGGGTGTGAGTTAATTTATGATAATAGCATGAAAAATAGTTTACTATTTAAGGCTCGAACAGGATCGTTAGCAACAAGGGAATATATACATAAATGGAGAAATGTGGATCATTTAGTATGCAACTTACGTAAAAAAACATGGAATATATTAGACATCTGTTAATTGAATGTAAAGTGCAAATAATGAAGTTTGTGGAAGAGCAATTATTATGCAGAAAGTAGGTTCTTCGTCTTTATGCTGGGTTTGGAAAAAGATAAGGGGGATTTAGATATAATGGCCTTAGAGTGGACAAAGATAATGTTGTGGAAATGGGATGGAGCAGGTTAGAGAAGAATATGAAGAGAAACATAAGGTGGAGGATGGAAAGAAAAGGTAAGATGGCGAACAGGTTTCTCTGAGTATAGTGGCTAAGAGATTCCTGACTCCGAGAAAGGAGAAGCCATAGGGTAGCAAATCACATTGTATTGTCTTAAATGCTCTGAAAAATTGCTTGGATGAATGAAAGAAAAAATTGATAGATGAAGCAAAGAAAAAAAAAGATTGCCATAGATAAATCAGTTTAGCTATACAATAATTGATGAAATCTAGTTAACTGCACAGGGGTGTGCTGGTGCAGACAAAAGCATAGGACTGAATACAACCAGGTCCCTACCGTGGGCAAAGCATGCAGCAGAACACCTATGAATCCTTAATTTCAAGTAATATGATGTACCATAATTCATGTAGTTTTTCAAAATAAATTCATTTCTTAATAAAAAAAGATTGATAAAGAAATTAACAATGTTTTCATATAATAAATACGATTTAGCAATAATTGTATGGGAGGGAGTGGCAATAGCAGAGTTAATTTATTATGGTAACGATCAGTTACATGTTACTAAAGGGATATTAAATTCCTTAGAAAAGTACAAAGAGAATTAGAAAGCATGAATTAGATGCAGATGTGTGAATGACTAAAGAGGCAATTCAAGGCGAAATGGGATGGTCAAGTTTATATATAAGAGATACAAATAGCAAAACGAAAATGTTAGATAGATTGTAATTTATGGTTAATAAGAGAATAGCCAAAATAATATTTAATTGGGATATGAGCAAAGGACAGGCAATAAGCTGGGTTAGAAAGGTAGTATGGTATGTAGAAGATTTGGATAGAGACTTTATGTCAGTATACTTATACAAAAGGTGGGATGATTGTGCTAGAATAATATCATAGTGGCAAGGTATGGGATAAAAGAATGGTTGCATTAATAAATAATAATGAGTTGGAAAGATAGAGAATTAATATGAAGAGTAAAAATGGTTTAAATATATATAGAAATAAACAGAATATTGGGTGCGAGTTAATTTATGATAATATCAAGGAAAGTACTTACTGTTTAATGCTAGAACATGCTCAATAGCAACAAGGGGATGTACACATAAATAGAAAAATGTGTGTGATTTAGTCTGCAAGGTATGTAAGGAAGGCATAGAATATATTAAGCATCTGCTAATTGAGTGTAAATGCTTACATGCAGAAATGGTAAAAATAATGAAGTTGTGGGAGAATAAATATAAACAAAGTGATTATACAGAATGTTGATTTTTGGATTTTATGGTAGGTTTGGAAAAATAAGAGAGATGTGGATATAAAGGCCATAGAGTAGACAAAGATAATGTTGTGGAAATGCAATGGAAGAGGATAGAGAAGAATATGGAAAAATCTTAGAGTGGGGGAAGGAAAGAGATGGTAATGTAGCTAACAGATTTTTCTGGGCGTAGTGGATGTGAAATTTCTGACTCTCAAAGAGGAGAAGCCATATTGCATCACATCTCATAGCTAATGATTAATAAAAGTATGCACAATACAAATTATCAATCAATGTAAAAAAAATATTTACAAGTGCAAAAAATTATTTGGATATATACTTCTATATTTATAACTTCTATGTCTATGATGACTATCTATCGTATTGTTAATTAAGCAATTTAAAATTACTTATCCCTTATTTCCCATGATAGCTACACATAATATAGACGTTTATATATCCAAAACTAATGAAAAATTTATTAGATAAAAAAATGAGATTGCTAACTAAATTAGAAATTTAAGTGCAACTCAAAATGCAATATGCATATTTATATATCATGGACGAAATATAATAATAAAACAATACATGATATGATAGCAAAGCAAATAGTAAAAAATATTAATTAAAAGTGTTAATCATTTATTCATTAAAAAATCTTAGGAATGCTATTAGTAAAACATATAATACATAATATGAGTGGTCATATCATATTGTGGCATTGGTTATTTTAGTGAATTTAAAAGAGAAAAACTCTTACGATTTAAGTATTCAGTTTGAGCACTCAATTTCATAGTCATGGATAAAATTTCAGTATTTTGGCAGAAAATTACCTAAATTTTATTAAAAGAAAAAAAATCAGCCTTTTCAACCTTTCCATCCCTACTCTCTTCACACTTTCTTACATTGGATTATTCCAAACTGTTGAATTAGACCATTAGTACTTCTGAAATATAAGACATATAATAAAATTAAAAAAAGATAACTATACAAAATAAAAAAATTATAATATTTACAATATTTCATGAATCGATATGATCAAGCACAATTCTTCCTCAGAGTCCTTCTTACATAACAGTTCTTATAATTTATGCATTTTTTATTATAAATGTTAAGAACTCCTTATTGATTCTGAATAGCACATTCTGAAGATATTTATATTGGCAGTGGGGGATTTTATTTTATTCTTCATGTAGATTTTCATCATGCGTGGACCCAGCTTATCAGGCACTTAAATGCAGACAGATCAATATTAATTTCACATGGCCATAGTAGATAAATGCTCCACCTGAAGACAATTATTCTAGCCAAAATATATCATATTTTGCACTATATACACAAGTTTATATATATATATTATAACCTACACTCTCAACACCGCTCATATAAATAGTACAATATAACAAAATATATAATACAAAATTATTATTGAGACTCTTTACCTAAGTCTATGTTCAGCTCAGCTCAGTGGGATGCTATAGGAAGTTCATAAGATATATGATTATAAGTAAACGAAAGAAGAAATATTGCAAACATTAAATATAATGTAAATCCTTTTTTGTTAATTAACTACATGATAAAGAATCACAATGTTTATTCGTACAATCTATTAAAATATCCGTTCAACTTAATTTCTTCCTTCATCCAAATATAACGTATATCAGCTTGCTATAATTATATCACTAAATAATTCTATGACTTGGCATATCATCATCTAAACAGCTACCTTAATGCCAATCAAGGAATATACAATAAGATCTCAGGGAATTTCAAAAACACAGTTGAATTAAAGAAAATACATTGGCCCATAATTTATAAGTCTAAAATATAATAAAATGTAATGAAATAAATTGACTAAATGCTTTACTGTGTTTAACAATTAGATAATGACAGAAATTAGGGTATTTTAATCTCACATCATCATCTAACAAATATACTAACTTGGCAACCTTTCTGTTATGTTTATCAAGTGGTAAATGTTCCATATAATGTGTGGATCAAGAAAACAATATTATCAGACACGAACATATCTAATATCATAGTTATAAAATAATATATCTATTTCATAATAGATGTATAAAATGTGGAGAAGTGGAAATTGAAACACGAATGTATACACGAATAACTCAAGACACTGTTTTTAAGATTTTAAATAAATAAAACAAATCATTTATTACACTGAAAAATTTAGTTTAACATGATATTTTACAATTGGACTACTTGTCTTACAGATTTTAAATTATCAAATAAACTTTGAGTATCAGTTTGGGATTATCCCTATTATGTTACGTTATTTGCTATTCAGACCTTTTAAAAGCAAATTAACAATAAAACTTTAATATTCTGACTTCGAATGTCTGCTTTGCTTAAGTGTTTCTTCTGAACATAACCTTAACTAAATAACACGTTATATTATTAGCACAATAAATACTTTTGAGAGGATATTACTATTGATTAATAAAATAAATCAAATTAACTATATTTGGCCATCAACAAGGTAACTTTCTCTAACTAATTAAACAACCATTTTCAATTACATATATCTTTCATGCACAACAATAAAATCATATTCATTCTGATGATTTGATGATTTACAACTCTATATTAAAAAAAAATAATATTGTGTTTTAAAATATTTATTTCCCGTTTTAATCTGAATAACTTTATAGTTTTATTTAAATGAATATAAAAAGTTTCAAAACAGTTATTTCCCATTTTTAATTCCAATAACTCTATACTTTTATTTAAATGAATATAATGTGCTTCAAAACAGCCATTTCCCATTTTTAATTTCAATAACTCTATACTTTTATATACGCGATATTATTTATATTATGCGTGTGTATGCGTGTCTAAGCAGGAATAATAGAAAATAATCTTTTCTACAAACTATCCATTCATTAAGAAAATATTAAACAATTATTTTATTTCGGACAATGTCATAAACAATCCAACCAAATAAGACACTAATATTATATCAAGAATTAATTTAACAATTTATCTGACCACATATTAAATAACACAGAACTATATTTCCATGATTATATAAACTACACGTTCCAAGGGTAATCTACATGAGAAGCAGATAAACTCTTTACTTAACACTTCTACAATAATTCATCTAATTCTAAATACACTATTGGTAGGGACCTTTTCTCATCACCAAGAATCTAAGAAAACATCACTTAACTTCAAAAAGTATCATTTCATAATAAGTGTATAATATAAACTAGGCTCTACTCATGGAAAATTATTAACATATACTAAATAAGCAAAATCTTTTATCCCTACAAACATTAGAACGCAATCAGATTACTTTCCGTTCACAAAGCTCTTCTAAATATCGAACATTATATATACACGCTGGCAGATAAATATATACAGATACACTGTCATAACTATTTATACATTTATATATTTTTAAGAGTGTTCTAGCAAAACTTAATATTTATTTTATATTTACATTCTAATTAAAAAAAACAATCCAATATTTCAGATGGCTAAGGTTTGTGTGGGTATGATTCTGAACTAACCTCTTAAAATATATGGTTATGATTTATGATGCAATTAATATTTTTAATATGTATAATTAATATGTTATTAGTGTCTCAGTCTAAACATGTTTATCCATCTAACATGAGCTGGAACACAGTGAAACATACTTCAAACCCAATCAAGCCCAAGATTTAGATCAGGGACCAACCTGAATTCAAACCCATATCAAACACCTAATGATTAACATATAATGATGGTATATGATATTTCATTTTAAATCTGGCTCACTAGCAGAGCGGAGAAGACAATGAGACTGAATATTAACTAAATTAAAATATGCATATATGTAGTTGTACATGTGGAAGTGGAGAAAAAGAAATTCAAACTACTCAACTAAGTTAGACAATAAAAATACTTTAATATAAAGAATTAATTATATCCAGATGTGATAATCTCTACCAATGCAAAATCAGAGAAGCCATTGAGATACTTAAAAGGCCAGATTGTATCAATAAGCGAGATGATACGTGCAAACTTCCTCCTATTTGGAAAGATTTCTTTAAAAAACATTCTTAAATTTAACATTTTTGCTATTGGTGGGATTTTTAATGTTTTATTCAAACCAGTGATTGTAGCGCCTCTACAACCGTCTTTCTACCTTTTTATAACTCTGTGGATGGCTTGTGTGACCAAGTCGAAACGTCAGTATATTGATATTAAAAGTTTTTAACACGGATGAACCCGCAAAATATGTATTTTATATATATATATAAAGGCATATATATATAAAATATATGTATTTTTATCGATTGTTTACACAGTGTGCCCATATGAATAAACACTAAATACACCATGTGACAACCTTTTACACATAAGGCTTATGGATGTAGTACACGGGCTTTAACATTTTTGTCTCTCAAACACATGAAACACAAAACAAATTCATGTGTGCATGTAAAACCAGATACAAAAAAAAATCTATATATGGTTGGAATACATGGGTTTCAAAAAAAAAAACTTACAAAATATGTATATATGGTTGAAAACCAGGTACTACAGTTATAGTTACAGTATTTGGATCTAAAAGGAAACTTTTTGCACAACATTTTATGGTTGTAAAACATAGTCTGGTTATTACATGTTTAAAATTGATACATCATAGTATTAAGCCAAAAAAAAATTTGCTCTCAATAATTTTTTTCTGAGTTCGAACCCTCCACTTCCAAATTTTTTTTTTTTGCCTTTTGACTCACTACTGGTTAGCAAAATTTCTATTTGTAAGGGCGCCAGCTAAAACAGAGTGATTTATGATTTATTTACACATTTTTTTATATATGTCTCAAGACCAAAAAACTTTATATATGACATTGAAGAAAAAAATACATTTGTACTATGGTTGTAGTACATGGGTTTTAACTTTAAACAGTGAGTTTTACACTTTGAACACATTATTTTAAACATATCAAACATGAAAAAAAAAAAAAAACTATATCTTTTACAACTTTTCCTCTTTTTTTAAAAAAAACATGTAAACAGACTTCAGTACTCAGGGTATGTGGGTGTTTATATCGAAGCCTCGCATTGGGAAGCCAAGCCCAAGGAAAAAAAAAACCTACTCTGTACCAGTCAAAACATGTTTATTCATCTAACATGAGCTGGAACTCACAAAATGTACTTCAAACCCAGTCAAGCCCATCTGATTTCTTTTAACTCTACTGACATTTGATGTCATTCGTGTTCAGAAGACACGAATGACATCAAATGTCTGTAGAGTTAAAAGAAATCAGATGGCATATATTCAATATATGCCATCTGATTTCTTTTAACTCTACAGACATTTGATGCCATTCGTGTCTTCTGATTGTTGATGGTAAATTTTATAAACTGTGTCCTTGATTTGTCATAATTTTTATGAAGCCTTTTTTATTATTAAGGTTAAAGGATGCCAAGTTTCTGAATTTTGCACCAGGAATCCGTGAATTTGAGTTGAAAGTCATCAGTTAAACATTAAAAATTTTTTTAATAATTTTTAGTATTTAATTTGAACAATAAGTGTGTGCTACGTTAATATAAATAAATCGCGTGACTTTTTGATTTATTCTAACATCTTGAAAAGGTTCATTGTGAACGAAAGTCGATTCGATGTAATAAATTAAATATTTATTAATGTAGTTGTCTATAATATTTGTTTATATTTTTATTAAAGTATTTTATTAAGGCAACATAATGGATTCTAATTCCATCATATGAAATATATATATATATTCTAATTCCATCATATGAAATATATATATATATCATTATTATTATTAATAGGAAAAATAATAATTTGTCATTATAATTCTTACTGTTCTAGATTTGTTATGCTGGAAAATCTTACTACATTATTAACTTTAAACAAATCAACTTATTTTCAAAAGAAACTTCATTTATTTGATTATTTTGACCTTATTGTTTCTTTTATAACATTGTGTTTAATAGTTATTGGCAATTCAAGTATTTTGATCACCATAATGTTTTTTCCCAAGTTAAGAACTATACCACACATTTTTATAGGTAACTTAGCATTAACGGACATTGTGGCAGGTGTAGCTGGGTCATCTTGTTTTATTTATCATGTAACATTAAATACTCATGATATAAACCTAGGATGTGATATCGTTTTCTGGATATGGATGACAGGTGGTATGATGTTGTTTTTTACATTCTGTCAGATAGCTATAAATCGATATGTCATTCTTTGTTATTCATCTGAAATTTATAAGCGCTTTTATACTAAAAAAAAGATATCTGTCTTAATTTTAGCGCTGTGGACTGTATCCATAAGTATTACGAGTTTTATGTTATTTTCTAATCTTTTTCACTTCGAATTCAATTTTCTGTTAAGGGAATGTTTTATAGTTTTTGATAAAAAAGGCACAATGTTTTTTATTTCAGTTATAGTCTGGATGTACATTATTAATGTTCCCATTATGAGTTTTAGTTATTTTAAAATTTATAAAGTAATAAAAAGTTCTCAGTTTACTTTGAAAAACATGAATACTTCTACAACAGTTAATAAAAGATTTACAGACAATATTCGACTAACAAAAATTATGTTTTTTATTTTTATGAGTTTTATATTATGTTTTGTACCAACTTTGTTTGTCGTTATTTTTCACCACATATGCCATTTACCTCTTACAATTGCCAGAGCATCAATGCTGTTTTTAAATTGCCACTCAGTTATTAATCCACTCGTTTGTTTTTTCTCCAATAAAATGTTTCGTGTTGCCTTTTATAACATTGTTACTTGTCATTGCACAAATCTAAATTAAATAAAAAAGTCATATTTAGTGTTTGGTTGTTTGTTCTACCAGTAGTATTGTTATAAATCACAGACACTTAATTTTCAAACATAGTATATGCAGTAAAATAGCTATAAAAATTGAGCCTAAGGAAAAAGAATCAAATGTTTTCCCCTCCTTCACGTGTAAAATACTGAAGTTTTTTTATTCTCAATAATATAATGTTAACTTGTTCGTCATACAAGATAAATTAATAAAGTCACTTATTTACAAAATCGTTTTCATTTAGCAATATTGTTATAATATACTATAAAGTACAAACTATTTACATCAATTTAAATTAACCATTCATAATTACGCACGTACAATAATAATAATATTTTTGTATATAAGTAAAAAAAATGAGTTCAAATCTTTTATGGCTTGGTCATTTAAGAGTATAATTGTACTGCCTTTAATAATGGTTACTCCAATAAGTTTATGTCCAACATTACCAGTCCCTATTCTAATATAAAACAAACATTCAATTTCTAGTGAAAATGTGTTTAGACAACTGCAAACACTCGATCATATTGTTTATTTTAGCGAATAAAAAACATTTTCTATATTAACAAAAAAATAGTAGTTTATTAGCAGCTAATTGATTGTGATATATTTTATTTTCAAAGTACTTTTAAAAGTTATTTTTTGACACGATCTTAATTTATATTTCTGTAAATCACTAACACTATTTACATTCAATATGAAAACCACTTTTTTATTAATAATAATAATAATAATAATATATATATATATATATAGTAACATTTTTAATGTTTTATGTTTGATTAGGCCACTATTTTACACACTACAAAGTACAAGTTAATCAAATTATGAAAAGAAGATATATTCTGATTATTTAGGGGTCCAAATATTTCATGAACATAGTTATCTTTCTTATGTAGGGGTTACTTACAATCTTGCTAACCCCACTTATTTAAGTAACAGATCAAAACATAAGCTGAAAAATATAAATGTAAATTTATAAATAGTAAAGTCATTATCCTTTTTCCTTATTTTTATATATATATATATATATATATATATATATATATATATATATATATATATATATATATATATATATATATATATATATATATATATATATATATTGTAACCCAGTGCACTTGGTTTTCATTTTGTATTATTTGTACATAATATTGGAGTTATTCTTAAAAAAATAAAAGTAATCATATTTATCTGATAAAGTGTGCTATCCAATTTGCATAGCCATAGTTTATATTAGTCTAGTCAGTATTATTCCCAATGCTGTATCATGTTTTATAAAATTGACAGACTATTCTAAATAAAATGCTGTTATAATAGTAAGCTAATACAATCTTAAAATTTTAATAGGCTGTATTTAGCTCTAAATAATTGTAAGAAACTTGGCTAGATAAAGGCTATAAAGGCATTATTATAATTACTTAAAGTTAGTTATTGAAATAGTTTATTGACAATTGGTCTTCTTTATAATGACAAAAATGAGTCACCATTATTAGGCAAACAAAAATGATTCACCATTATTAGACAAACAATATTTATTAGATCATTTTCTCATTACCACTACAAAATAAAGATCAATCACTCTTGGAATTTACATTCCTATAGTTGAAATTTATTCCATTTGTTCAGGGAATTAAAAAAAAGGCAAACAATACTCTGAAGATTATCTCAACTTGTTTTCTATTATAGTTTTAACAAACTCATAATAATAGTTGTCAGAAAATCCATTCTTTATGGATACTGTAAGCTAGTTATTCCAGATTATACCAAAATCTGAAATGATTTTCATGGCCATTTTTGATTTCCAAAAATTGCAAAAAAATTGTAAAAATTATGGATAAAGTCCAAAAAATTCGAGAACTGACGGAGAAACAAACATTACATCATCTAGTTATATGATGTGATTTTTCTACAAAAACTTTTTGTTTAGAAACGCTTTCTAAAGTATTCGTATTACTGTTCAATATATGTCAGAGAAATAAGAGAATGAGGAAAAAGCATTACTGGAATATAACTATATTCTTTTAATGTTAAGGTGATGAGCTATGAACGGTTTCGAAATTGTCTTCAATTAGAAAAGATCCCAAATAGTAGCAGCATACTGTCAAAGTTTCTAAAAAATTAAAAAATTCTAGAGCCAAATATGATTGGAAAAAAAAATTACTAATATTATTTATACAGAAACTATTCAAAAATTTACTATAAAGGCAAAATTATAGCACTTTTAAAATCAAATAAATCCAGAGATGATTCCACAATTATGTGTTCTGCAGAAAGTTTTTGAAACAATCATATTAATAAATACTTTATCAATTGTTGAGAGCTACCTATTTATAGAGAAGGCAAATTTGGGTGAAGCTGCTATGAATAAGTTCTATTTTTAACACGTCATAGTGAAAAAGGTTTTCAAAATAAATTAAAAACTGTTGATAGGTTTAATGATATTATCTCAGACCATAATTGTGTTTGATAAAAAAAATAGATGTCTAAAAGTTTATAACATTTGTAAATGCAGAAAATCTATTAATTTACTTGAAAATATGCTCTTTAATAGGAAAATTCAATTACTAATAATCATGACAATTGCAGTAGATATAAAAATTGTCAGCGTAGATTATCTCTGAATTTAATCCTCTCACATACTTTATAAAATAAATTATTCAATAACCTTCCAGATACAGAATGCAGGAAAATCACTGATGTTGATATTACTTTTATTTTTTAAGATTTCTTACTGAAATAAAAAAAAACAAACATATTTTAATTAGATTATAAAAAGATCACAAATCTTAAAAGACGAGGTTTTATTTCTAATGCAATGAAGACGGTATCTTCAATTTTTTCATCTAAAGAACAGGAAACGTTTTGTGATCTGAAGACGATGTTTTGCAATAAAATACTAAAACAATTATATTCCCTACTATTTAGTAGTGATTCTACTTTGTAGCCTAAATTGTTTTCTTCATTTGTCTAAGATTAAATCAAAATTAATGTCCAGGAATTATGTTCTTAGAAAGCTTTCTGGCAATATTTGAGATTGTAATGCAAATACTCCATGTATAGCTTTTGTACATAATTGCATTTTCTGCTGGTTAATACTATGCACTTGTTTGGAGAAAAAAAAATACTCTAAACTTCGGGATTTATGTGAACCATTACTGTCACTATTAAATAGTAGTTTACTGTCATTCTATATATTTTTTTACTATATCAGAAGAAACGTTACCTTACAGAAATTATATAAGTATCTAGTAAATCATTCTCTCAAAATATCTTGAAACCATCTAAGAATAGATTCAAATCAATATTTTTTTTGGGTGTTCATTAAAATATATAATTGAGAAATTGTACATAAAACATAGAATTTTCGTGAGGTTATAAAGAAATTTCGTTTTCCAGAATCAACAATAAATCTGGATATATTTGATCTTTTTAAAAGTACCTGGAATCTTATCAGAAGACTCAGGACATCCCGTTATCATTTTCTTTACTCCGTTCATAAATAAAATTTAATACCGGTTGTTGCGCGCAAGTACCATATAAACTACATAATTAACGACTATTGAATCTATAGTTATAATAACTGAATTAAAGGACTTAATAACACTATTAATGAATCTATCTCTTGATTGAATCTCTATAGGATTTTTTATGATATTTTGTTAACGGTTAAATTATCTAAAAACAAATCCATACGTTAAATACTAACATTAATTATGATTAAATAAAGATATTCAGAGACCTCGCCATCAGTTTTTATGTAGTACAATATATTGGATTATCAAGGCAGATGTGCTTCTCGATTTGTATATAATAAAAAGGCATTTGATTATTTTCACTGTGAGTACAGCTTTGGAGATCAAGATATAGATCCATAATATTGGTCAAATTCTAAAGAATATTTATCAGAATGGAACAGTTCTTTTAGACTATGTATGTGGTGATATTAAAAAGGTCAAAATGGTACAAAGAAGTGATTTCAAATATCCAAATTTTTTATAAGGTTTTACAAGACAAAAAGTAAATAAAGATTTTTGAAAATGTGTGACTGATTTAGAAAGTAATGCCTCACTGCTTCAGAAGCTGAAAATATTGACTGATAACCGAGAATTAGACAAAATTAATAATAGCAAATACGTTGGTCAGATTGTTAATAACAGAAAAAGCATAATGGATGCAATTAAAAAAAATTAAACATGGATAAAATATTATTAGAAAAAATAACTTAATATTAAAAGGTCTCGAAGTGATAGGTTTTTAATAAATGTGTTTTTCCAGTTGTAATTATGAATTTAAAACATGGATACTTAATAGAAGGCCACTCAATAAAACATAAAGACAGGTAGATTAAATGTAAGAAGAAAAGGTCCAAACTGAAATACCTGTACGTTAGAAGGAACAGGTATTACTGCCATCATAAAAAATAAGAGATTGAAATGGAGCCGAGCTGAATATTATGCTAGAAGATATGATAGTACATGGGTAATTGACGTTTTAAATTAAATCCCAAAAGATTGCAAATGTAGAAAAAACCCACATGTAATATGGATGGATGACATAAACAAGTTGGTTGATGTAATGGGAAGCAGAGATGCTTTAGATCGAAAAAGTAGATTAAACATAAAGATACTTTTATTGCGTAATAGATTGTTAGTGGTTGAAAATGTTGGTGATATACTTTTCTTGTGGAAGTTCAGATGATTCAAGTCATTTTATTATCTCGATAGTAGTGATTTAGATGCTACAACATTATGCTCTTTTTTTTTTTTTTTCATATGTCATAGCATCGGCCGGGACGCGAACCCACAACCGTCTGCAACCAACTACTTGCTTGCATGACGGCTGCGATACCTCTCGGCTAACAACGCAAAACAACATTATGCTCTTTGAAACAAGGAATGCCTGAAAAACAAAATTTGAATGGTTATGTGCATTTTTACATGTACATCTGCGTATATGTATAAGAGAAAGAGAATGAAGAAAGAGGGTGGGAGGCAATGATAGGGAGATAGGGAGGGGTAAAAGATATATATATATATATATATATATATATATATATATATATATATATATATATATATATACTAAAGAGAGAGAGAGGGGGAGAGGAGAAATACAGAGAGGTGTGAGAGGGAAGATACAGATGAAAATATTGAGTGAGAGAAAAGAGATAGATACATAGAGAGATAGGGAGAGAGGAAAAGATGGAGAGAGAAATTAAAGAGGTAAGGAAAATACAGACAGAAAGATAGATAAGAGAAAGAAGAGAGAGGAAGAGAGAAAAATGAATAAGAATATAAAAGTACCTTTATGAACAATATAAAATTCCTTTATAGTGCCTACATTTGATTAAAAAATAAATATTACAGTATATAATAATTTAAACTATTAAAATCATATACTTTTCATTACAATTAATATTACTGTTTTAGATTGATAATCATGGAAAACTTTACCAATTCAGCTTTAAACATTCAACTTATCTACATATGAAACTCGAATTATATGATTATTTTGATCTTATCTTTTCTTTTGTAACGTTGCTTTTAGTAGTGACCGGCAATTCAAATATTTTGATTTCCTTAATGTTTTTTCCTAAATTAAGAACTATACCGCATATTTTTATAGGCAATTTAGCCTTAACTGACTTTATAATAGAAGGAATTGGATCATCTTCCTTTTTTTATCATATAATTTTTAAAATATCTGGTATGGAGCGAAGTTGTGATATTATTTTTTGGCTATGGCTTACAAGTGGTACGGTGATGTTTTCTACATTCGTTCAAATAGCTTTGAATCGATACGTCATTCTTTGTCATCCTCCAGAAACCTACATGCGATTTTATACTAAAAAAAAGACATTTCTGATAATTTTAAATCTGTGAATTATAACTTTAATTATAACGTGTTTTACGCTATCCGGATTTTTTCATTTTGAATTCAATTAGCTGTTAAGAGAGTGTTGTATTATATTTGACAGAGAAGGCTTAGTATTTGCTTTTTTTTTTTCAGCTTGGATATACTTTGCTAATATTCCTATTATTGGTTTTTGTTACTATAAAATTTACAAAGTAATAAGAAATTCTCAATTAGGTTTGAAAGATATGATTACATCTAAAACAGTTAATAAACGGTTTACAGAAAATATTCGACTAACAAAAATTATGTTTTTTATTTTTATATGTTTTGTTACGGGTTATGGGCCAATTTTGTTGGTAGTTGTTATTGTAACAGTCAAAACACGTGTATCTCGTTAACATATTGCAGAATTCGACCACCACACAGAACAGCAGCACCATCGAGTAACGAAGCCACCGGTAATACTGAGTTCGAACATAGTTTATCGGTTCCACAATACAAACTACGGAATAACGCCTCTGATGCGACATAAGTAAACACTTCTTTAGGCACGGTGGTCAGGGAGATGCACGAGATTCATGGGTTTTGTTTCCGAGTTGGCCAACAATCAAACGAATATTAATTAACATATATAATCGAGAAAATGTCTATAATGGGCATCGAATAAATGAAAACTTAACTACAGACGTATAGTTAGAATTATTTATTTACGTATTTAATAAAAGAAAACATTATTAATGTGATTAATCATATTTTAAATTCAAAGTCTCAATAGCTGATTAGTAATATTATATATATAAAAATACATTTATTTATATGGAGCATTTATTTATATGAAGGCGTAATCTAGCTACCTAGGGTTCTCGAGTGAGTATTTCTAATGCGTGCTGTAAGGAATTTATACTTTGCACTGCAAGAGTCATCAGTAACGGCGGACATACATTTATTTAATAAAATATTTATTTTACGACAAAGGGCAAACATTTATTTGAGAGTATATGACGAAGATAATGCCGAGGCGGAGTGATAGAGAGAATAATAAACTAAATAAAAGAACACGTGGTACGCTTTAGAAGGGCGATGTAAAATGGCAGCGCTGAAACTGCAATGCCGTGAATAAGTTATAAGGGTTTCGGGTTGGTCTCTGCCACGACCCGAAGAGGTAAGGTGTCACATGAGCATAACCAGGGACAAGCGGTCCGTGTCGCAATTTGCCAGCTGGCTGCATGACGGTCGTCAAGCCCTACGGGAACATTATCATGTCCGCTTTTGTAGGACGACTGGGGTTAATTCAACCCTAGAGAATCCGGAGCATTCACGGCGTGGAATGAGCCATCGGGGCTTCAAAATGTAACCCATGTATAATATCGAAAAGATTGTGGTAATATTCAACTAGATTTCAAACTCGGCCCGACATTATCAACGTTGACTGAAAGAAAATTGGTGACTCTCAAAGAAATGAAATTTACATGATTATTCATTAACATTTAATAATAAAAAAATATCTAAAAAGGGGATTATTACAGCGAGTATGCCAGCTATTACGTAGTAGTAGACCCTGCATTACAATAACTGGTTCTTTGAATGCGTGTCGATTTATATGAAATTTAAGTTATTTATAAAAGCAAATATTAATGATAATTCGACACGCATTCACTGTTCAAGCGATTATGGATTTAGCTTTAAAACTAAGACAATTATGAGGAGGTAATATTTCAATGATAATTATAAATAAAATGTAGATTTAAGAAATACACACCTAAGAAGTGATAGAGGGAGGGTAAGCTAGATTATGCGAGAAATTTACAGATTACATGAATTCTCGAATTTTAGTTTCTCAAAATTACAATTTTAACATTTAGAAGTTATACAAATAATAGGAGATGAGCTATAGCTTATTATTACTAGAGTACTCTATAATTTGGAATACACACACAGGTACCTGTTTTATAAGATGTTTTCGTCCATTGGTTTAATAGCAGATTGTTCGTAATTAGAGGTTTTCTTTCTTGTCCTGGGCATGTTGTTTTATTGATTTTTTTAACAGCAGCGGCTTTCTTGTTTATTTCAGGCAGCAGATCATTTTGGTGTTTTTACGATGGGCAAGGTGAAGCTCAGCATATGGTGGGCCATCTCCCGATGGAGAATAATTTCGGTGCTTACTCGGTCATACCTTGCAGTATTAATTTATTTAAGATATTTTAGATGCTCCACTCGAGAGCAAAGCTAAAATTCAAGTGAAAGTCTCCAGCAAGTCTAAGATGGCCTCCTTTTTTTATCTTGATCTTTTAATTTTTTTGTTGAGATATTTTTAGGTTTTCTTTGTCTTGCCCTCAGGATAATCAATGCTTTTGCTGGTTTTAATTAGAAAGAAATCTGCTGTGCTATTGTTTGTTTTGTTGTTTTTTTTCTTATATTCGTTAATTACATTTTTTTGGAATTTTTCTATAATTAATTTATTATCTATCACTGACCGATGCTTTTAAATTTTCAAAGACAAAAGGAAATAAAATTATTTTAACTTTAATTAATTATTGCATCAGATTTTGTTAGAATTATTATTTAATGAAATTTAAACTAAGCAATAAATACGAACTTTATAAATTCAAAATAAATGATTAATATTACACAAAATTTTATTTAGCTAAAGAAATCTAAATTATATTACTTTATCCGTATTTATTGCCTTTAATTTGAGATCGAAATGTGTGCGTGTTTATGTTGAATTCTACATATATTTATACATTTTTAATATTGTTACACACACAATTCGATTCCAAAAAGTTTAAATTTGGGTGGGATAGACCGGTCAGTGAGAGACGACAGAAAAAGGTGAAACTTAAGATTCGAATACGAATCTTACTGTTTCATTATTAATTACATGCACCAATTACCTTTTAAGGTTATCAGAACAACAATGCTGATGACAAATTGCCACCCAATTATTAATCCATTTATTTGTTTTTTCACCAACAAAATGTTTCGCACTGCCTATTATAAGATTTATACCTGTCATTATAAAACCTAAAGAAATAATGTCTACTAACAATTTGATGGTTTGTTCTAACCAATACCATTGTTAGAAGTATTTAATTAATAATCAAAAATTTTAATTATCATTAATAAATGTACAAAATCTTTTCTTGCCTTTGTAAAATTTTTAACTATATATGTAACATATTATAGAATAAAAATAGATTATACAATTATATATTTTAATTAGTTATTCCCTGACTACAATCAAAACACATTTTTTTGAAAAGGGCATTATATCAGAGAATAAACTGGTTCCAAAAAGAAAACAATTGTAAAATTAAATTACTTACTCAATACTTTTATTAGTATTTCTGTTTTATAATGCACTGATACAAAAAACAACCAGTATAATTTCTCTAAAATAAATTGTAATTGGTTATTTAAAACTAATCATTTCTACTCGGTAAGAAACATATCCAAAAATAACGCGTAATGTTTAAGAGTCCAACTGAAGATTTCTTAATAGTAGTTAGTCCAAAGAATATATGTCAAACTATACCAATCATTATTATAATATAAATAAACGTTCGATCTTTAATAGAAAAGGTCATTTTGGAAAAATCAAACAGTAAGTCACATTACCTATTCCAGTGACGAAAAGATATCCATATTAACTTAGAAATGGAAGTTTGTTTATAAATAAATTACTTTATAAATTTTTATTTTCTAAGTGTGAAAATTGTCTCTTCACACAGTCGTAGAATATATTTTTGGCAACATATAGTAGCAAAAATACGTTATTTTTATATATTAGTAATAGATTAAATAGTACCTTGCAATATGTTACTCTATCCCTTCATCCTTCAATAATTAACATAATTATTAATGGACCCTACCGAAAATATCAATAATACACTTAACATTTAACAATATGGAAACTATTAAATACATTTCAGTTATTTTCTTAAACAATTTTGCAGCAAAGTTATCTTACAATTAATGAGAAGCAAACTTATATTTTGCATATAATAAATATAGCTCTTAATATAACCTATTAACCCAATGTCAATGTAAAAGATCACGGTATTATGTACTGCATAAGTGATATAACTAGCAATATGCTCTTTCCAATGAGTATTAGACTTTAAGATGTTTAGTTTTTTATTATAATAGCGGTTATTAGCCTTCAGATTTTACAATAATTTTAAGTGTAATAACAGAAAAAGTTATAAATATATTTCAGTTATTTATTACAAGTAGATGGATTTTTTTTAACAAAAACAATATATATATAGTACTCACGATCGGCCACATCGGAGATGAGCAAGAAAAGCTCAGTTAATTTATGGTAGATGTGCTCTTTCTATTAGATGTAAATTCTTAGAAATGAATCTAAAAAGAAGGTACAGTATATGTAATTACCAATTTGATAAATATAGTAATAAATAACTATTCTATAATCTGATGCTATGTGTGATTGTAATAATAATACATATCTCATGGTATTAGAATAGATTCCAACTATAATCCTAGAAGATTCTTTGGTGTAACTACTATACGTAACTCTATAATGATCAAAGAATTATTCTAATCTAAACAAGTATATTTATTCATAGAAAGCTAGCAATTTAACACTTTCATTCCCATATTACATGTATTATTAAGTCGATTATTTATTCCATGGTTCTTAATTCAATTTAGTCAATTATTATTTAAAAGAATGACATCTTATGATTTTGGTATCAATGGGATTTTGTTGTACATTATCATATTTTATTGAATTATATATTTTAGCTAAAGACGAGAGTAAGCCATGATGCAAATACATTCAATAAAATAATGAATTTAAGAAGTATAAATTCAGATAGTATGTAAATGATGATGATTTAATCAACGATAAACAACCACATAAAAATAATAATTAATTTGTTATTAAAGAACGATTACGTAAATAAATAAAATTATTAACACACAAAAAATATACTCTTAATAATAAAAGTTCTCAACATAACGTTTTAAAATCGTCTTGTTTTGTTTTCTCTACTGAAGACTTTAAATGTTGGGCTGTAATTGCATGTATTATCAATAAAGTGATATACATAACAAAACACTCTATTGGATAGGGTGTACAATATTCATCTAATACCTCACGTTAATTAAAAGTGGTTATGAAAATGTTTTAGGAAAAACTTCATTTTATAAGTATCCATCGAATTCCTCAACTGGGCTCGGAACAAATAAATCGTTCACCTAGTAATACTATTAATTTTCTACTATAAATATGACTTCGTAAAATCTGACTATTATATGACGTAATGGGATAAGCAATGCTTTCTAGCTTGCACTATCTTTTATATTTTCTAGAGTATGGTTAGGAATTCATCTCAACGTACTCATGGCAATATCACTATCAATACCATGAGATTGCTTTATCGAGTAAATTGCATTTACAAGATCATATATATTTTTTCCTGGGCATAGAGAAAGGTAAAATTTCCATAGCTATTTGATGACTTACTCAGGATACCTTTATTTATCGAATAACATGAGGATGAAATGAAAGACCAATAAAACATGTAATAGATTAAATACGAATGGGTTTATGGGAAATTGTACATTGTCTTAAACTTCATGCAACATGAACAATACAAATATTATAACAAACATTACATCTATACCAAATTGTGCCCCTAATCCAAGGTACCTTTTCCCTAGTATTGTCTTGAAAACTTTATTAATATCATATTTATAATAATAATAATAATAATAATAATAATAATAATAATAATAATAATAATAATAATAATAATAATAATAATAAAAACCAACAATTTGAACAAATCAATAATACAACTCATATTACAATCTTTCTTAATTAATAATACATGATTCCATTTTATTGTTAAAGAAAATCCTTCATCCTTCCTTTTTTTCATTATAATATGCACTTAACACTAGATTATATAATACAGCAACCCACTTGGAAGTTGAAATTTATAGCGGAGCTCAATAATATGATTTTCCAAAGGATTTAACAAAGTCACAATTATTATTCCTAATATGGCTCGTGTCATTGTGATAATTAATCCCTTTAGAAATTTTATCTTTAACTTAAAACGTTTTTTAGTGTCTCGTTTCGAAGATATAATATTAAAAATTATAAATCCGTTTTGCATAGGCAGATATTAGACATGCACCATTCTCTCAAATTGATAATTTAATTCATTAAAAATGTTTAAATAATATTCTAATAATTAGTATTTATCATCCACATGAAATACATGAATTGTATGATCCATTACTTAGAACGATTTGAATCTATCCAGCTATAGTTGAGATCATTTTAAAACTAAAGTATAAGACCCACAAGGAATAAATCCATTGGCTTGAATCTGTTAAATAATCATCATTGCTATTTTAAGCAGTTTTATATGCCTAATTACAATAAGTTAATCCTTATATATATATATATTATATATAGAGTAAGTTAAAAAACAAACTCTTATGAAGCTTCATAAGAGTTTGTTTTTTAACTTACTCTATATATAACATTTGTAAATAGGAGCTTTATTAAAATTAGGTCATATGACTTGATTTTTTATCAATATATATATATATATATATATATATATATAATTAGTTTCCAACCAGTAACCACCTAAACATTCACAGTAAATATAGCAACCAATATCTCTAACTGCTGTCAAGGCAACCTTCACACCTTTTAATAGCAAGAATGGAAATCCTATATATATATATATATAACAAACAAACGCAGTCTTCCATTTTAAAAATAACCCATAAATTTCAATATATATATATATAAAACAAGCCACAAAAACTTCATTATAAATCTTGATTTATATAAACGTTGATGTATATTATTGTACATTATAATCGTTCATATCATAATAATTCAAGATTTATAAAAAAGTTTGTGTGTGGCTTGGTGTCTATTTCTTCAAAGCAATATACGTAATTATATAATTGAATATTTATAAATACAGTAATCAGATATATTTTTAAAAAATATAAAATATATTTGATTACTGTATTTATAAACATTCAATTATATAATTACACATAAAACACACATACACACACACATATATATATAAAATTAAGAGCGTGCTAATAGCTCTAAACCAGCTTTTTTATTTATTTATGATCATTCAAATCATTTTTATCTTGGATTGTCCCCATCCCCAGACCGGTTTTGACCTATGGGTCTCTTCAGTGAGGAGTTGGGACATAATATATATATATATATATATATATATATATATATATATATATATATATATATATATATATATATATATATATATATATATATATATAAACATTACAAGCATAAAGCTAAACTAGTCAATATAAAATCAAAACTACCCAAATCTAAAATTAAACCAGACCAGCATAAAAATAATATTAAAACACAACCTAAGATTTCACTGCTACAAGCAGACTTCTCAAGTGTCAAGAACTACAAAAAAACTACACAATATATATACTATTAAAAACTACCCACAATTCTATTCACTTCCCATCCACCCTTAATATTAAAAGAACTCTTAAATAAGTTAATTGCTTCAGAATAATAAATTTTCAATAATAAAGACTATTTAATTCTTCTTTTGATTTCATTTCTCTCAAAGAAGACAACCTTAGCTTCATCAAAATCAATAGTGTGGCCTGGTTCTTTTTCATGGACATACAAAGCAGAACTAAGATATCTATTTTTAACTCTACTTTTATGAACCTTTATTCTTTCATTTAAACTCAAATTACTCTGACCTATGTAAACCTTCTTACAAATAAACAAGGAATAAAATATATTACACCAGGAATAGTCTTTCTATCAAAAACTTCTTTTGTATTATTTAATAAATTATTCAATGTAACACTCCTTTTCCAAGCAATTTTCTTATTTCCAAACAATTTACTATTTCTACACACAATTTTATAAGAAGACAATTTAAATGGCAAAGAAATAAAATCATATTTTTCTTTAACCTTTACATCCTTACAAATATTACTATTAAATAAAATACTTTTAACAAATTTATCAGAGTATCCAACACTCAAGTAATCTTTATAAAATTGATATTTCTGAAACAAAGCTACCCCACTAGAATTATTTAATTTAATATTCCTATGACAATAATTCCTTAAAGCAGCTACTTTATGAGATACAGACTGATAGCTATCAGGTTTAATTACAGATCTTAATTCTTTACTTTTAACTAAATGACTGCACAATAAACAATTAGTTTCTATATTTCTAATCACCAAAAGATCTAAAAATTTTAACTGACCAAAATCTAACCCCCCTCCTTCTAACACAAATTTTATAGAAGGATCAAAACAATTAAACTCATTTACAAATTCCTTCAATTTATCATTCTCAACTACAAATAAACAATCATCAACATATCTGACAAATAATTTTACATATAAACAATTCTTTTTAATAATAATTTCCTCTTCCATATAATTAATATAAACTGAACATACTAAAGGAGAAATAATATAACCTATTATCCACCCTTCCTTAATCTTATAAAAATTACCTTTATAAGTAAAATACATAGAATCTTCCAATAACAAAAGCAAATCTTTAATTACCTTAATTTTATTTTTTGATAAAGAACTTTTTTAATCAATACAGACAAAAGAACATCAATACTGCTTAACCTATTAACAGACTGATACATATTTTCAATATCTAAACTTCCAAATACCCAATTACTTTCCATTTTAAAATTATTAATCTTATCAAAAGCCTCAAAAGAAGAAGAAACTGTGTACTGACCAAAATCAACAAATTGTTTTAAAAAATTATTCAAGAATCTAGAAATACCCTCTCCAACACTACCTGTAAAATCAAAAATAAATCTTAAAGGAAAACCATCTTTATGAGTTTTAATATTCACAAACATCTTAGCTGATGTAAAATCATTAGGATAGCATTTTAAATAATCAACTCTATTAAAAATTTTTGAATTAACCATTTTCTTCATAATATCTATCAATTTTCTTTTAATCAAATTACATGGATCTTTATCTAACAACATATATTTACCATTATTTAATTCTCTATCCATTTTCTCTTTGAATTCATCTCCTTTCATAATAACAAACCTACCAGCTTTGTCTTCACGAGAAATGATTACATCATTAGCAATTAACCTATTTTTAAAATGTTTAATCTCAACAGGATTAATAACAAATTTTTCTTTCCTTTTTAAACTTTTATTCAAAATCGATTGAATACCAACTTTTTGCTCATCACTCAAATTACTAGATTCAATAGACGGAATTGTATCAAAAACTATATTTTTTTGAATGAAATGGAACAAAATTAGGGCCTTTACCAAGAATATCTAATTCTCTATCATTTAACTTCAAATCCGAAAGATTAACAACTCTATCCTCAGAAACCTTATTCTCATACCCTTTATCACTACAATAAACTTTATTAACTTTCCCAAACAACCACTTTAATTTTCTTTCATATTTTTTACAATAGAAATTTGACCTATTCTGTCTAAATTGTCTCAAAAAAAATTCAAAATTGAATAATTAAAATCTTGCCTCCTTTCTAAATAATATATATTCCTTTTATATAGATAAATAAATTTATAAAATCTTACAAAAGTATCTTTTAAAAACTATTCAATATTTATGTTTGTAACTTAAAAACTAAATTTTTATTCTGAAGCAACTATTCTTGGTGTAGTATATTTTATTTCTTGTTTATTTTGTAAGAAGGTTTACATAGGTCAGAGTAGTTTGATTTTAAATGAAAGAATAAAGGTTCATAAAAGTAGAGTTAAAAATAGATATCTTAGTTCTGCTTTGTATGTCCATGAAAAAGATACAGGCCACACTATTGATTTTGATGAAGCTAAGGTTGTCTTCTTTGAGAGAAATGAAATCAAAAGAAGAATTAAATAGTCTTCATTATTGAAAATTTATTATTCTGAAGCAATTAACTTATTTAAGAGTTCTTTTAATATTAAGGGTGGATGGGAAGTGAATGAAATTGTGGGTAGTTTTTAATAGTATATATATATTGTGTAGTTTTTTGTAGTTCTTGACACTTGAGAAGTCTGCTTGTAGCAGTGAAACCTTAGGTTGTGTTTTAATATTGTTTTTATGCTGGTCTGGTTTAATTTTAGATTTGGGGTAGTTTTGATATATATATATAGTATATATATATATTATATATATATATATATATATATATATATATATATATATATATATATAAAGTAGATGCAATTAGAGGAGACTTGAATCCAGATTTTCAAGCTACCTTGAGTCATCCACTCCATCTTATACAAACTATACACATATAAACGTACGTGTGACAAAGATAAATGATTTCCAATAAATATATTTCGTGCTGAACCAGCAAGCATCAATTGGTCCATCTCAAACACACGTATATAAACATGCTCAGTTTATATTAAGATAGCAAATCTACAATTTTTAATAGATGGACTTCAATCGTCTCAATTTTCCAAACCTTCAGTCATCCATATCATTGAAAATCTGATGATGGCATGTTCAAAGCATTTGTTTGCCAATTTTGTGATCATACCCATGTTGTCCGTAGGTCATCCTGACCACTCATATGTAAGACTTTAAGACCATTTAAATACACTGAAGAGGGATGGACAGAATACAGATTGAAAATTTTCTATCTTAATATAAAATATTAGCCAGCGTGCTGAATTTATTGGTTTTTTACTTCGAGTTTAACATTAAGAGACACCATGGTCTTCCTTATCAGTTGCCTGATAAGGCACAATGAATGTATGTGTTAATGATAACGATTTTTCCAATAGATATACACAATAATGCCAGACAAAAATAAATCATGGCCCTTATTCCAAGGAAATTGTAAAATCACCAACCAAGGCAGCGGTTGGTAGCTGAAGGAGGAGGGTTTTAAGATTCCTCTATTTGTGGACACAGGCTGCCATTTGATAAAGACTTTTTATTTACCAACTTACAACTGCAGATCACTTTCAAGTGAAGGAAGATTGCAAAAATTAGAAGAAGAACTGCCTTATATTGAACTTTTTGAGGTTAGAAGAAAAGGTGAAGAGACAATTGATTTAAAAGTGGACATGTACTCTACTATAAAGGCACACATATTGGAAATACAAGTGAAGTAGGATTAATTATAAATAAAAAGTGGAAGAACAACATTGTGGAGATTGATTGTGTATCGAACAGAGTGGCAAGAATAATGGCTTTTGATCAGAGTAAACAACATTTTAAAATTCTTATGAGAGATTTTAATGCTAGAATTGGTAAACAAATAAAAATTGAAAGTGCTGTATGTAATTTTGGTTATGGTAATAGAAATGAGAGAGGACATAGACTTGTGGAGTTTGCTGGAAAAGAAAAACTTTATATTATGAATTTTATTTTTGAGAACAATGTTAAAAGGAAATGGACATGAAAGCATGAAAATGAAGGTACAACAGAATTGGATTATATTTTGACTAACAGAAAATACATATTTCAAGATTGTAATGTTTTTATAAATTTAGCACAGGAAGTGGTCATCGATTAGTAAGATGTAAGATACGTGTTAATGCAAATCTAGACAGATAAAAATTATTAAGAAAAACCAATATTTGCAGTTTATATTCCTAATCTTCAGAAACATTCTAATGAATTTAAATTAGAACTTTCAAATCAGTTTCAAGTATTAGTAGATTTTGAACATGATTCAGATTTGAATGAAATTAATACGAAAATAACTGATACCCTTTTAAAAACAGCAACAAAGATAGTTGGTAGAAAAAAGCAGCAATTGACCAATAAATTATCTACTGAGAATAGAAAATTTATGAAAAAAGAAGGAATATGAAGATGTACAAAAATGATGCATTAAAAAGGATCGAATATCTTGAATTTTGTAAATTGGTATAAAAAAGAGTTGAAATTGATATACGAAAGTATAACTATGCACCAGTAAGAAAAACTGTAGAAGAAAATAAAAGTCTTAAGGGTGTAAAGCAACATTTTGGTATTGGTAGGAAATTTATATCTGCAATAAGAAAAAAAAAGATGGAATTATTACTAAAAAAGAGATGATATCATAAAATGGGTAGAAGTCTTCTATGAAGAATTATATAGTAATAAAGAACAAGTACCTCCTATATATATTATATCTTCCGAAATGCCCAGAATTTTAAATGAAGAAGTGATAAATGCAATTAAATTTATGACGAAAGAAGCGGCTCCAGGTAATGATGGAATTATTATTGATATATTAAAAGAAGCAGGTGAAGAAATAGAAAATGTTTTAGCAAAGTTATATACCAAATGTCTAAATGATAAAGATGTATCAGATGATTGGCAAGATGCAATATTAATATTAATATTTAAAAAAAGTGATAAAGAAGATATTAGAAATTACAGACCTATCAGCTTTTTATCAGTTTTATACAAATTTTTTACCAAAATAATTACAACTCTTCTAGAGAGAACATTGGATTTCCACTAACTAAGAGAACAAACTGGATTCAAAAGTGGTTTTAGTATAGTAGATCATATCCAGGTGTTGAGAGAAGTTATAGAAAGGACAAATAAATATGAGTTGTCATTATGTTTTGGATTTGTAGATTATGAAAAGGCATTTGATTCTATAAACATATCTTCAGAGATTAAAGGATTGGATCATCAACGTATAGATTCAGGACATTGTCATATTTTAAAGAATATTTATGAAAATGCAACATCAACAATTAGATTACATAATGATACTAGGAAAGTCAACATTAAGAAGGGTGTATGACAGGGTGACTCTATCTCCAAAACGTTTTACAGCAGTGCTGCAAGAAGTATTTTGCGGATTAAAATTGTAAGCTAAAGAGTGAAAGTAAATTGAGATTATTTAAATCGTTAATATTTTGAAGATAATGTAGTTGAGTTTGCAAATAATGATTTAGAGCTGCAGGAAATATTGCAGGAGTTATCAAATGAAGTAGTACAGTTTGACTAAAGATAAATATTAAAAAGACTAAAATAATGCTTAATGGATTTTCTCAAAATATGAAAATAAAGGTTGATTATGATGAGTTAGAAGAAATTAACAGTTACAAATACCTTGGTCTGATTATTAATATAGATGGAAACATTACGGATGCTTTTGGTAGAAATAACTTGATACTAAAAGGAAATATGCCTACGTGTTTGAAAAAAAAAGGTTTCTTTTCACTAAATGTGTTTTACCACTCCTTACTTATGGATCTGAAACTTGGACAAATAATAGAAGTGCAATACCGAGACTTCAGACCACTCAAAGAAGTATTGAGAGATGCATATTAGAAGTAACAAAAAGAGACTGAAAACACAATACATGGGTAAGAGAACAAAGAGGTGTTACTGACCTCATTGAAAAAATTAAGACTGAAGTGGTGTTGGGCTGGATATATTTTTAGAAGAGATGATAATAGATGGACAATTGACATCATAAACTGGATAACAAGAGATTGTAAAAGACCCAGAAAAGACCACATGTGAGATGGATGGATGAAATAAGAAAGTGTGTAGGGGTGATGTGGAGAAGAGAAGTTTAAGATCGGAGAAGGTGGATTGAACTTAGAAAGACCTTCATTCTGCAATGGATTGATAATGTTTGATGATGAATGAATATATATATATATATATATATATATATATATATATATATATATATGATCCGAACCAACAGATGAGTGCTGGTTCAGCATGAAATATGTATATTGGAAATTATTATTTTTTTATTATGTATGTGGTCATGTGTATTTGTTGTATAAGATGAAAGGGATGTCTGAAGAAAGGTTGAAAGTTTAGGGTCAAATCCTCTTTAATTACATCTAGCTTATATATATATATATATATATAAGCTAGATACAAGGTAGTATATACATATATATATATATATATATATATATGTATATACTACCTTGTATTTAAATATTATAGTTTCAGCCTGTATTCTGCCCATCACTCTTCTGTGTATTTAAATTGTCTTAGGATCCAACATATGAGAAGTAAGAATGACCTATGGTAAATATGGGTATCACAACAAAATTGGCAAACAAGGGCATTAAACATTCCATCATCAGAATCAGATTTTCAATAATATGGATGATTGAAAAGCTGATGAGTGGAGAAGATTAAAAACTGTTGAAGATTTACTACCTTAGTGTAAAATGAACACTGATATATATATATATATATATATATATATATATATATATATATATATATATATATATATATATATATATATATATATATATATATATATATATATATATATATATATTGGAGATGATGATCTGGATGAACCAATGAATACTGAATACTGATTTGGTATAAAATATGTATACTGGAGATCATTTATATTTTTCATCTGTATGTGCATGTGTATCAGTTGTATAAGATGGTGTAGATTACTGAAGGAAGCTTGACAGTCTCTCTTCAAGTCTCCGTTAATAATTTAATCTATAAATTAACACAAGATTTATAATACTCAAGAAGTCCATAGGGACATATAGCTAATAGTATTTTCAACAAGTTAATCCTGTTTTAAAGAAGAGGTAAATGATTATTGATGTATTGCTATTAAGTGTAGCAACATCTAACATCCCATAAGCGATTTTGAAATTTCCATTTATGATATAAAATATTAAAATATTATTTCATTTAGAATAATATTTAGTGATAATTATTATTGACATCGTAATTTATTCATTTATATCAATGAGAAAAAACGTTTGCCAATAGGCAAAATGCCTAGCAGGTTTCTCTAATCCTCCATGTCAAACAAAGCTAACAAAATGGCTATTTGTAGAATTAAATGTCACAGAATCATTTGTGCACTGTAATTTAGCAAAGACTACTTAAATTGTGGCAAGAAGGTATACTTAAAACTTATGATCATGTGGTCTGTGATACACTCAATTTTACCCAAAGTTCATCACTGTTTAAATTTGTTCAGTAAAAATCTATTTCATTATTAGGTAACCATTAAAAGCAGGGGAGTTTGAATGTCTGGAAAGTGTAAAATATGCTAGTTTTTAAGACATAGCATTAAAATGAAAATTAAATATTACAATTTTAAAATTATAATATATTGTACAATATTCTTTTCTAATAGAATATACAATTGTTTATTTTACAAATAAAAAATCTTTAAACATTAGACTATTAAACTATAGTAATTTGTTTTCATGAAATTTTAAATTTCTCAAAATTTTAATTAATAAATTTATCTAATAAATAATGTATTAGTTGACTGATAACATTCCATAAAGCAAATTCATTTAATTGTTTTACACTTATAATCTTTCAAATTGTCTGTTCTTAACATAACGATTTCATACACACACCATTAATTAACGAATAATAACAATGTTAAACTTTCATTTCCTTGTGATTGTAATATTCGTTGTTTACTTCTAATAATATAATTAATAAATTAATACTTTAGTTATTACTTTTTATTGCAATTTCTACCACCTCCTATGATGTGTATTTACGTATCATTTCAATTTTATGTGTATGTGATTTATGTTTTCATATATGTAATTAAAATTAACTACATTTTTTTAAAAAGAAAAACAATCAAGACATATATATATTTTGGCATACGATAATTAACAAAATCTATCAGGAAGATATTTTGGATAATTTTTTATTAATCTATTTTACTAGGTAGTATTTATAAGAGACACTTTTATTTCATTTTTAATCATCTCACTAGCTATAATAACCGCAATCATGATTAATTTACTTCATTTAGCAAGAAAAGCCAGCCAATAATTTCTTTTACAGTTTATGTCTATATCTCTTTACTCCTATAGTAAAATATTAAGTTACATACAATGTCCATAAAGTCTTCAACATGATAGGAAGCTATCGTCAACGGTTGCATTGATTATAACAGCAAAAGATAGCAAACCACAGATAAAATTACAGAAGGTTGGGTTATCGGTTATATTATTTCTCCATTGATGTGTGCTGTCTATATTGATTATTTGGAGTGTAGTGTTATGCATGTTCTATTAAATTATTTATTAGGTATGTTGATGATTGTTTGTTTGTTATTCAGCAAAAGAAATTAGAAGAGTTTTTATGTGGATTGAATGCTCTTGATTCGAGAATTAAGTTTACAATTGTGTGGGGAGGGGGATAGTTTTGATTTTGTAAAATTAAAGTTTTTAGATTTAAATGTGGAGAAGGTTAATGATATTTTGTTTTTAGTCATTTTATAAAACCTAAGAATTTGAGAATTATGAATAGGCCTGATAGTTATCAGTCTTTTATACATAAAAATGTCTTTGTTGAATTTTTTGTTGTAGGAATAGAAGGCTTAATAATTTTAATGATAATGCTTATATTCAAAGAAATCAATTTGCAGCTGAATATGTAGAATTGGGTTATAGTCATGATTTTATTAAAAAAGTTGTATTTAATAATAATTATTATAGTCATGATTTTGATGGAAAAAAATTTGTTGGTAAAGATAATGATTATATGTCTTTACCATTTAAGGCTTCAACATATATTTTGGTTTATAGGAATAGTCATTTGTTAGGTGGAAAGAAGGTTGCATAGAAGGTTCTGATTTGAATTCATTACTTAATGGTTGAAAACAGTCTATTGATAATAGGTCTATTCCTGGTATTGTTTATAAGATTCCGTGTAGTTGTGGTAAATTTTATGTAGGCCAAAGTAAGTTTAGCTTTAATGAAATGGGTTATGGTTCATTTAAGTAGAGTTAAACATAGGTATTTTAACTCTGCTTTATATATTCATGAATTGAATACAGGTCATAGAATATTGTTTGACAATGCTTCGGTTATTTTTTATGAAAAGAATGAGTTAAAAAGAAAGAATAAAGGAGACTTTGATAATAAAACTTCTTGATTCTGAGGCTATCAATCTTATGAAGACTTCTTTTGATATTAAGAGAAAGTGGAGTTTGAAATGAATTATGGGAAGGTTCTCTCTCGGCATTTTTGTAAACAAAGCTTGATGAGCTATTGGTAAAGCTCCATCTGTGATATATATATATATATAATTTTCTTTTAGTTTGTTTTTGACTGGAGAAGGTCTATCTGTAGTAGATGAAACCATGGTTGTGTAAGGATTTTGGTAAAACTTTGGATTTAATCTAGTATTGTATTTTTTTATGGTTTTGAATTTTTATTTTTGCTAGTATAGTGTTAGGCAGGTTTGGTTTTTTATATATATAAATTTTAATGGTAAATACAATATTATAGTTTAAATTCTTTTGTAACGCTTTCGATTACATGGTAATCCTCATCAGCTTTAACTGAATTTCAAATTTTTTAAACTTAATGTTATGTATATTTCCATAACCTGTAAATGGCCATATTTGCAACCTGCCTATTAATAACATCATCCTTATATTTATCAATCAAAATTGCCTCTTTAATTTTCCTCTTTTTATGATTTCTTTCTTCCATTAATATTTTAATATTAATATTTTTTTTACATTTAATAGTAGTGAAATAAAAATATTAATGGAAGAAAGAAATCATAATGAGAAAAATTAAAGAGGAAATTTTGATTAATAAATATAAGGATGATGTTATTAATAGGAAAGTTGCAAATATGGCCATACACAGCTTATGAAAATATATGTAACATTAAGTTTAAAAAATTTGATATTCAGTTAAAGCTGGCGAGGATAACCACGTAATCGAAAGCGCTACAAAAAATTTTAACTATAATATTGTATTTACCTTTAAAATTTTTTTTTTAAAATATATATAATATTTTATAATGGGTACTGTACTTTACATTTAAAAAAAAATATATATATATATATATATATATATATATATATATATATATATATATATATATATATATATATATATGCTATTTAGCCAATGATATGAATAAATGTGTTGTATTTATGAGGGTTGGCTATACATAGGATTATAACCAGACTGTATTAAAAGTCAGAGATTTGTTTGCTTGATCATAAAACCATATTAATATTATAATATGAAATTGAAAAATTAATCAAAATAAACTTTGCTCACTTTACATATAAATACGATTGTTTCAAATGTCATAAATTCTGAAATGTATGTATGTTTAGGGTAAAAGACCCTTACATCGTGTGTGATAATTATGACATTCCGTGAATAAACTATTGTTTTATAATTTATTTAAATAGCGTGTTAACTTCTTTATATGTAATATTGTCTAGTTTGTGAGTTAATTCCATGTTCATGTCATTAGAGATCGCTCATTTTCCGCATGATTTGCCAGATATTGCAAATCGTCGTTGTATAGTGCTTATCATCTTCACATATTAAAGACAATTGTTTAAATTATATAAATAATTATTTATATGCCTGTATATATTTTGTATTTACTTCCTTTTATTAACTTGCATGTATTCTTTCCTCCCAAATCTATTAATTTATTATGATTCATTCTTTATTATTTTACTATGGATATTTTACACTTATTTATTTAACTTCTTTATTAACGGGTGTGTACTCAAAAAAAAACTTTTACTTTATTATCATTCATTCTTTATTATTTTGTTACAAATATCTTATACTTACTTTGCTTAACTTGATTTCATTCTACATATTTCCATTATTTTATTCATTTATTTAATCCTACAAACATTACTTTTAAATCATTAATTTGACCTATTTATTTGCGAGCATTTCTTCTTTATTAACATGAGCATGACAGAAAAAAAATCTTTCGTTTTATGAAGCCTCCATTATTATTATTACTTTCAAACCTTTCATTTATCATTATTCATTTATTTTTAAATTTATTATTTTAGTTTTAAAGAGAAGTTTCAGATTTAAATTTATCACTTTTATTTACAATAGAATAATCATATTCATGCTCAGTGTCCTTTTCCGGTCCTTTGTTTTTTCCTTTACTATTTTGCCCGATTACTAACTTTTAAACTATGTCAGGTGGTTCCTTCTTTCTTTCTACTAATTCACTAACATAAATTATACTCCATATCCTCATGTCTAACCCTCGATTAAAATTTGTTGCTTTATCTCTTTCCCATTCCATCCTATTTTCAACTTTATAGATTAGAAAACCTTTAAGCTTCGTGGAACTCTGTATTTTTTCTAACTGTGAATATTTTTCGTAGTGTTTTTCTATGTTTTAACCCTATGCTTAAAACAGACATTTAACTTAAACCTTTTAAATTTTTGAGAAAATTCTTCTGTGCTATCTTCTATCTTTTGATTTACATTTGTTTCTACTTTATCTGTTTCGACACTATCTGATTATACTTTAATTTCTATCTCTTTCATGACCTCAACTTCCTTAATTTCTCTAATTAAATCTAACTTTATAATTTCTTGGTTCTTCTCTACCTTTCCTGTTATGTCACATCTTATTTCTCTTATTTACACTCTGAGCTTCTTAATTCCTTCTTTGACCTGATTAATTTCTTCTTTAAGTTTTTGTTGACTTCGCCTGAATTCTTTCTTCAATTCTGCTTTGAGTTCCAGATGACCTTGCTTAAATTCATGATGCATCTCTTCCATCATGTTTATCATCATCTGCGTCTCAGATACTTCTTTTTTTCCATTTTTAAAACAATATTTAAATACAAGCCATTTATTATTTTCTTACATGGAACATACAACTGACTCCACCCCCTTGTCCTTTTTCTCTACCTGTTCTTAACACCTTAACTCCAGCCAAAATATCCAACTGTCTTGGATTTAACAGAATGATTTATTTTAAATAGCATAAATGTCAAAATCTCTTTTCATTTAAAGAAAAAAAAGTTTCGGTCAATTATTTTTTTAAAATTAAACCACATTAAAATATGTAATTTAGCTTTTGTTTAAAATTTTTATTTTCAAACAGTAACAAAACATTCAGTTAACTTTCATTTGTGACAAGTTCAGCCAATGTTGGTATGCCAATTGTACCACATTCGATCCATTGATGATCTCATATACTCTACATGCTGTTTACCTGGGTTTAAACCTTATTTCTAATACATTTATAATCTTATATTATAAATATTACATGAACAAACTGGCATGTTTGAGAAGAGTGGAGAATATTATTGATAGCAGAGTTGTCAACAATACCCACAATCAGACCAAGCTATGCAACACATAACACGATTACATTTCCAGATCATGGCCACCTCAACTGCTAGATTCTAACTCCTACTATCCAATCACTTTATTTGTTTCGAAAAAACCCCAGGCACCAGCTAGTTATTTAAAACTAACATGTTTGGACAGTAGGCCCATAATCCAGTGCTCAAAAAATTCCTTAACTAGCTCAGTCTATTTTTAATTCAATAACAAATTATTTTACTTAGTGGCAAAAAAGAATTGACTGACAAAATTAAGCTTTAAGTTTAAAAGACAATTTATTTTAATTAACATTTATTTATACTAATTTTAAATACTTTTGTAAATCTTATTTAACTAACATAACACTGGTATAAGGATCAAGCACATTCTTAATTCACACACTATAATACTATATAAAAAAGCATAAAATAATATTTGACATTTAAAACACACACATTAATAGTCCATCTATGTATGCTATAGAGTTCATATTTCTTGACTCTTGGAGGCTTCAACTAATGCGATGGCTACTTTAGAAATGAGAATAAGAAAAATGTTATGATCTAGGATTTTGAACATGGATTTAGAACTTTGTTTTCTTCCTGGTTGCTGCTTCTAGTACAAATATTTCCAGCTGGCTCGGATGTTTTCTTGAGGAGTTTTATTATTATTTATTGGCACTATTCTTGGAGACAGCTAAATATTCCTGGTGATTCTTCCAATTTGTTATGCAGGCATTTTCTATTCTGGGCAGGTTGCTGTTTCACTGGACACAGGCTAGAGAAAGTCATATGTTTCCGAGGTTTTTAACACTGCATTATCTGCTGACCGATTTGAATGATTTAATCTCAACTGCCCAATCTCAACTGTTTTCTCACACAAACAGTAATCTTAACTGCACCATCTAAACTGTTATCTCAACTGTTTGTCCAATGAAAAACTGGACTATTTATACTAAAGGCCTAATGTTGTTTTGATGTCTGCTAGCAATATCTGTTGTTGAAATACTTTTTTGTGTTTAATTGCATTCTTCGACATAAGCTTTTAATCCTGTTGTTGGAGATGTTAATTAGCAGCCATTGCAAACATAGTGTTATTGTTTTTTGTTTAACTTAATTGCATTGCTGTGTTTTTTAATGATAATTTTCTATATCATTTTTTTAATATTTACTGTGCATACATTTACTATATTTACAATCACACGTATATATTTTACTAACAAACTCAGATTAATTCATCATTTATGCACATATATAATTTAAGACCAATTCACTATTTAGTTTTTAAGATGCCTTTTTTTAACTTAAATAAAAAGAGATTTATATTTTTAATCTTTTAGTATAAACCTTTTTCTTTCTTTCCTTTTTTTCTAATCAATCATTTATAACTGTTATGAACAATATTTTTTTTAAACTAACAACAATAATAAAAAAAAATTCTTTACTTATTTGAAAATCAACTTCGTTTAATTTGATGTTTCTAAAGCAACCCCCCTCATCCTTCTAATTAATTAATTGTAACTTTTATTTCAAAAACTCTTTGACTTTTAATTTTATGTTTATGAAAACAAACTGCAGTAAAAACTGTTAAATTTTTACATATTATTTTTTTTAATGAAAGATTTTTATTTCAATAATTTTTAGACAAAGTTATTTTATGTACCAACACAATATATATATATATATATATATATATATATGTGTTGAGAACAGAGGTTACAATATATATATATATATATATATATATATATATATATATTGTAACCTCTGTTCTCTTCACTTATTTACTTTATTAGATTTATAAATGCCCAGGCGTCAATTCTATACAAGATAGAATTAAATTTATAATTGTAAATTGAAATTCTTATATTGTAATTTTTCTATGGCTTAGCTCAGTTGAGGTTATAGGATATGGTCTTCATGTAAGATGCAAATAAAAGTAATAAAACATTTATGGATAACAATTCTGTGACACTAATTTAATCATATGCCACACATTTATTCAATTACAAAACTATTGCAAAATTATCAATTATCATATTTAGTATAGGATAGATAATGATGAGGGTCGGGTACCTTTTATATCCACATCACCATCTATTCTAAGCAAAGTAGAATATATTATTAGCACTGTAATATGGTGATTTATCATCTCCAGACAAATTATATAAAACTTGAATTATACTGCCAAATTTAGATATTTTAGGGTTATGCTATGTTAAGCATATGTGTGTGTGTGGAAATGGAGAATTGAATGTATATAATCAAGCAATTCCTATGGGCTATTAATTTAATAAAACATTTATTAGAAATTAAAAGACAAAATAAATAATAAATAAACAAAAAAATATATTATTTAATGCACCTTTCTAACCAATTATATTTCTTCTACAGTAAAACCAAAATTGACTAATATTTATTATATGAATTATATATTTTCGAATATGTGTGCTTTTAAAATATCATAAATATAATGTATTTTTTAAAACATACTTTTTATTAGCTTATTTATAAAACTTGTATGATGCCATAAATCAATCATCTTTTATACATATTATAAAAATTTATACAACACTTATCTGTTATAATCAGTGTATATCATCTTATAATCAGTGTATATCATCTAACATTAACTATACAAAATAAAGAAAGGCAGGGAAAACAATAACCAAACACTTATACTTATACTTATATACGTGAGGGTTAAATAATATCTCCAAACTCAATCTAAATAATCTAATCGTCCCTTGACCATTTCTACCTCCAACTTATAACAGACAAGGTTTTAATTCTTTATTTTTTTAAATAAACTTCATTAACGAAATTAAAGCATAATAAATACAATTTTTTTAAAATAATAATTTATAGCATCATGAACACATCCGAATATCTATAATCACCTATAATATAATTTGTAGATCATACAAAATAATACATTATCATATTATAATGATATGAAGTTACATTGTTATGTTTTTTTTTTTTAAAAAATAATTGAAAGTTGAAAGAAACATACATATCAATTTCAAAGACAACAGTAAATTATAACATAAAAAAATGTCTATCTGATTGTTAAAGCATAATTTGTTAAGAATGACAATAGTCTTTTTTTTATCCTAGAATTCCATGATAGGCGTTATAATAACATTTGCATGCACTGGAATTATTTTATTATATATGCACGAATAGCAAAGTTATACAGTATAAAATTATCTTCTTGATATAAGATTAAATAGATAAACACTTTCATTTTAAATTTTATCTTGCAGAATATTGATAGAAAATTCTTAAAATTAAAAATCAAGCGTTTAATTATAGCGTTTAATAAGAAAATTTTAGCTAGCTTTATTTTAAACAATTTTGTCATTTTAATATTATTTAGCTTTGGTAATACTTTAAAATAAATCGTACATATTTAGCTTACATATCATCCAGGCATTTTAAAGGTAGTGAATATGGACCATCATTTGACAGAAATTTGGAGATGGCTTCCCCCTGGGGGGGGAGTATTTATCTCCTCATTTTATATTATTCCAGTAGTATAATAGAAAATTCTCCACAGGTATATTATTAGAATCCTTGCGATGTTTTTTTGTATTTGTTCTAATACTCTTAGAAAGTTATTGATTCTTTTAAGTTTTTTTACATCTTCTTCCTTGGATTTTTTTAAGTTCCTTCAAGTTTTAAACTCTTTTTTTCTTCATTCATGTCCTCTGTGTTTCTTTTTTTTATTACAATCAACTTTGGAAATGTGCCAGAATTTTTTACTTATAAAATTTTAACAATACAATATTTGAATGGAATAAACATAATAATAATAATAAAAATTAAATATTAAATATTACTTTATAAATGTTATTCACTAAAATACAAATAATGTTTATCATTTTAAATATAAGATTATGGAACAATACATAATCAGTAAATAATAAATAAATTATAGGAAAGAAAATTCTAATTAATAATATATCTATGTATCTGCTTATTATGACATGTAAATTTTTCTACTACATACAAACATCTCTGATGTTATTCATCCTCCTCTCCTACAACGAAACATATAATCCAAAACTCTACCGATCAGTACACCCAATTAAAGTTTTAATTTTTTTTAAATCCTAATTTTAACTAGCAAATTACATCTCAATTCATTTTTTTCAGATAATTATCTTTAGCCATTGTTAGCACAAATGTGAACTTCCCACATTTCTTCCTGGTGCCAACCTGGAAGGTCACAATATATATATATATATAGTAACGGTATATAATTTGCCATTACATTATTTTAAAATTAAAATAAAAAGACATAATTAAAAATTGATTTATTAAAAAGAAAAAAAAAACTTAACTTAAAAACTGAAAATTAAAAGTTATATTTAACATATATATATCGCACAGATGGGAAACTTTAAAAACTTTTAAAAATGAAAGTATTTGAAAGTATTTCTTTTTGTAAAAAAGTAAAGATGTAAATATTTGATATTTTTGAAAATAGAAATAGTGTTGATTTCTATAATCTTAGAAATTGGAAATGATTGTTTTATTAATTAAATGATTGTTCTAAAGCAAATAGCCCTTGGGGCACTTAAAATAAATTAAATGGTAAGAGAATAAAAAAAGAAAATTAAATGACCAATGCAAGCATGAAATGACAGCGTGGACCATAATTGAAACACCAGAGGATTAGTGACATCTTGCTCATTGAATCCGAAGATTGGATGATAAGAGGCTAATAAAAATATAAAAGCCAAATGATTATTATAATTGGGATCCTAGAGCTGACTATCAATATACCATTATAACTGGCTGTATTGCAGATTTTACGATGTAAATGTCTGCAATAAATTAAATTTCCAGACAACCAGAAGGCTTCTGGATGACAGTTCCTGACCAAGTAGCAGTTTTGTTTGAAAGAAGGACAAAATCTACAAAAGTGATCATGAAGGTGGACTTATAAATCTGCTCAATCCATAAAGTATGAACTCTTGTGTCTATCTAATAAGAACTTTTCTAAAATTGCAATTAATAGCTGAAAATAAAAACAATTATCTGGCCTAAAATCAATTATTAGTAATTTTTTTATGCATCTGTTTAAGCAATCATTTCCATTTCTCTTTTTTTTTTGTGTTATGTGTTAATTAAAATGTATCAAATTAAAGTTGGGTATGGATAGCTGCATGGATAAAAATTAATAACTATGTTGAAATTTGTTTATTTTAAAGGGTTAATTTCAGGCTATTTGTTTTGTAGTTAGGATGATGCTTGTGGAGTGATATATGGGTGTTTATATCAATGCAATGTGAAGCATGTTTAGCATACAGGGTAACGTGCCCAACTGAATGCATAACCCCAAAGAGGCAGTCATATCATTGCAGTGGTTGCAGACATATTTCCTGTACCATTAACACCTTCTAACTCTATGGACAGGGATTTATAAATCAGCAGAAAGACCGCTCTCCCCCATACATAGCACTTTTTAATTAATTTATATACATGATTCTTTCACCAGACAGATGCCTGTTCCTGTACTGGATGAGGATCATGTCCTTCAAATAATATCACACTGTCAGATGCACATTCCTGTCAGTGCAATTGTATGCTAGCATCTTTATATTGCATTGGTTGTGACTATAGAGCAGGCATTGATTTGGCTGTGAACTTTTAGTCTGATTTTGAATAAATGTATTGATATGTTTTTTTTTAAGTGAGAAATCTATGTAGCATATATATACTCAACATGCTAAAATAAAATATAATTTAAATGTCCATCTGTGCGGTCTATTTAAAATAGTAATTTAAATTTAAAAAAAATAATGTTAAAATCTAAAAATAAATATTTTCCTCAATTTTAAATGTGCGTTAATAAAATCTGTTGTGTTATTAGTACTGGCAGTGATCTAGTTTATTTTTTAATAAATATAGTTTAAAACTTCTGCTGCTCCATGAGCTAGTGGTAAGGGAAAATGGTCAATAAAATAAAAGTTAGATTTTTAACAGTGTGTATCTGCCTTCTCTATAAATTTTCCAGGTTCAAATGCCTGGTGGCACCCTGTAGCAGCAGTTACAATGAGACTGGAAATCTTCAGATCCTCTGTGACCATTATAATTGGCATGCAATGGTCCAATAAGTTGTGAAAGTTTTCAGTCTTACTGTATCTGCCAACAGAGCACCACTAGGCTACTTGAACCTAGAAAATTTATAGAGTAGGCAGATATGCGGTGTTAAGATCCCACTTTATTTTATATTTAGACCGTTATCTCAAGTCACTAGCTCAGTGGAGATGCGGAGATAATGTATATAACTTGTTTAATTTGTATCTTAAATATAAAAAAAATAAAAGCCACTGCCAATAATTAACACACAAACAACATTTATTTACGCACATATATAATCATTTTAAAATTTGAGGAATAACGTTTATTATTTTAGATTTCAATATTCTTTTAATTTAAATTATTATTTTAAGATTTTAAATCATCCACACACATGAATTTTATATTTATTTTAAGATTGTCGAGTATGAATAAACTACATAGATTTGTGTTTGAAAAGAAAATATTCTATCCAAAAAGTTCGCAGTCAAACCGGTGTCAATCCATCGGATACATTGATGTATTCAATGTAGCATGAAAATATGACAGCACCAAATACCATACTATCAGGAATGTACATCTGAACAGTATGGTAAGAGAAAACATTGACTCTCAACCAAACAGGAATGCTACATCTGTCGGCAAAAAGAACAAAAAAAAAACTCCTTAGGAAGGGACTGCATTTTCCATCTTACTATTCCCTTCCATAGGCAAAAAGGGGTGTGTGGCATATAATGGAGATCCTGCATGTAGTGAACCTCACACTACATCTACTAATTACACCAATATATCCAATCCACTGACCTAATTTAACTACAAAACAAATAACCTAAGATTACTCTTCCCTAATTAATTAATATAACTTTACAAATCTATATAGCCATTCATGCCCGACTTAAATTTAACATTTATATAAGTTTGCACAGATGGATTTATAAAAGTTTGTTTTTTAATGTTGAGCATAGATCAACTACATAGATTACATGCTCAAAAACATTTTAAAATAAACATAAATGATCAAAATATAAAATCATTGATGTAATTGCAGAGGGAATTCACAAGAAGCCCAATGGCATTCATCATAAGATTTTGCATTGACACCAATAACTAAAAAGACATCCGAAAAAATATATTTTAGATATTCAACATAAGATATCATTATTTACCGAATGTCTATATATTCTAATCAAATATGAAAACAAAAACAATTAAACAAGAATGAATCTATGCAAGCATCAATACTCAATTTAAATTTAATGCATTTAAATAATTTATACAAATAAATATTAATAGAAATAAAAAAAATAAAAATAGAAATGATTTATTTTTAACTTAAATGTATAAAATTTAAACATTAATTATCAATTTGAAATTTGAAAGTCAGATAAGAGTTCATTTTAAAATTTAGGTTCTGAATATTAAAAGCTTGAACGAAAGTTCTTAATTATTTTTAAATTTTATAATTCATGTCTTACAGAAGGAGAATCACGGTTCCTGGTGCCAATTCCCACAACATCTCTATTTGAAGTCCAGTCTGTTGTTCTGGAGGAGGCCTAAGCTGGTTCAATCCTGGTATTACAGTCATTTTATTGGAAATAATTGTGAGAGAGCGACAAGTGCATCTCATCGCTCTTCTCACAACAATGAAGCTGGAACTGCACTTAATTTTAATATTTTCCTTTTATAGTACTCCTCTGGTTTCATTGAACATCGTTTCCTGTTGCAATAATTTCTATTATGAACCGAGCCTTCATTGCTGCTTCTATATTGGGCATAAAATTTATTTTTTATTCTCTTATCTATATCTTTCAACGGACCTTTTTTCTATAAGAGCCCCAAGGGCTAGTTTGCTTTTCAATTAATTTATAAAACAAACATTTCCATTTACAAAAATATTTTATCTTTAGATTTTGTACTTTTTTTAAAAAAAAGTACATTCAAATATATTTTTTTTCTAAAAAAATAATTTTTAAAGTTTTGCATCTGTGTGAATATATATATATATATATATATATATATATATTATATATATATATATATATATATATATATATATATATATATATATATATATATATATATATATATATATATATATATATATATACATGTTTAACAACTCTTTAATTTTTTAGCTTTTAGTTTTTATTTACAAACTTAGTTTTTTATTTTAATCTTAAATTAATGTAATGACATATCCTATACCATTACAATATATATATATATATATATATATATATATATATATAACCCCACTCCCATCTATATGTGTATGTAAGTCATAGTAAAAATTAATGACAGTTATGAAAAAGACCATTTACTCTAGTGGGTTAATTGTATACTCAGAAATAAACAAAAAAATTATAAGTAAATATTATTAAAACTTATTAGTAAATAAAATAATTTTGTTTGTCCTAAAGTTTGCCCTCAATGTTAAATATATAAAAACCTTACTTGAGGTCACCTTGATGGATCAATGTTGCATTTCCAGAGGAATCTGTAAATATACTTTTATTCAAAAACAATATATATATATATATATATTAATGGACTATGATACCTTTTTTAAAAATACATCTACATATGATATTTATCCATCCATTGCTTCCACTTTTACATTGCAGGTGATCAAATTTGAAAATGAATTTTGAATATACAATAAAAAAATTACAATACATAAAGTTTCAAATAGAAATGATAAAAGCAAAAAAAAAAATAAAAATTATGTGAATCAAAACAAAATACATTTATCTTGAGAAAAGCAAGCATCTTGTCCACAGTTAAGAGTTTATAAACTTAATCTTTATGCATACTGTTCTTGTTCACCAACTCTGTTGATATTTATAAATCTCATGCTACATGATTAAAACAAACACACACCAATTATCTCTTTTGAACATATATAAATCCATGGAAGATTGATGTGCACCAGCATTTTATAAAACAGACATTTTGATGGAAACTTTTAAAATTTCATAATTTCATAATGACATCGAAGATAACTTGGATTTGCTACAGTACTGTTTTTTTTACCCCATACACATTGTAATGACAATTTTATCAATCATTATTAATTATATTGTAACTCCAATAGATATATGAAAATGGCTTGAAGAAATAGTTAATTTCTAATATTTTCACATTTCTTTTTTATTATTTCTATAATAATAAATTTCAGCTTGCAGAATAAGTTATGCCATTAGTTCATTCCTGGTAATTATAAATTGAAGTTTATATTTCTCATTTCCTTCTATCCAAACTAATGATTTTATATTGTCTTGAAACTACAGATATTAAAATTTTACTGTTTTTAAACAGTGAACAGTTTTTTTAAAAAAGAAATAAAAGCTTTACTTATGTGCTATTGGTTCAATTGTTATTTTCCAAGTGAAGTAAATGCTGGATTGTTTTTCTTGCAGTAGCTAAAATCTATTGTTACAAACTAATAAAAAAAAACAAATTATAAAACATTATTATTATTGTTTTATTTAATATTCATTATTCCAAATTCGATCACTTAGCAACAACTTTGACCACATATCTATTTTGACCTTTGCTTATGTCTGTTCTATAAGTTAATCAATTAGTATTTTAGTTAATGATATTAAATGAATAAAGGAAAAACAATTAATTTCTACAAATATACGAACATATTAGTTTCTATGTATGTTTATATATGTATATACTTCATGTATATAATGAATTTGTTTGCTATCTTACAATAGATAAAAAAGAATTAATTTCTCAAACGAATTTGTTTATATGTGTGTTTATTCATGTATATACTACATATGTATAAGCAGGTATGTAGGATAAATTATTTGCCTACCACTTGGTCTGAATTCAAACATTGTGAAAAAAAACTGAAAAAGGTGTGAAGGTTGGTTTTAAGGCATCTCTTATAATATATATATATATGTTAAAACGAAGATTTGCATGGGTTAAATATATAAAATACATATTTTGCGGGTTCATCCGTGTTAAAAACTTTTAATATCAATATACTGACGTTTCGACTTGGTCACATAACTCTGTGGATGGCTTGTGTGACCAAGTCGAAACGTCAGTATATTGATATTAAAAGTTTTTAACACAGATGAACCCGCAAAATATGTATTTTATATATATATATATATATATCCACTTTTTTATTTATAGAGATTATCTTTATTACAGATTGAATATGCTTGGTGGACATAAACTTTATTGTTAAAAAGAAATGGCCTTGACATCAGTTTGAAATTGTTGATAGTTATTGATATTGGGATTGTCTAAGTGTTGTTTGTTTTTTAATGATTTATGTGTATATGTATATCTATATATATATCATCATTTTCAACCATTACCAATTTAATGTAGAATGATGATCTCTCTAATCTTAATCCAACTTCTCTGATCTCAAACCTTTTTTTCCAATATTACCTCAACACAGTTCACTAATTCGTACATCCATCTCATATGTTATCTTTTTTTAGGCTTTTAGCAATTGCTTGGAATCCAGTTTAAGATTCACCATCTATAATCATTTTTATTAGCAATACATCCAGATCAACTCCCTTTCAGTCTTTTAATACTTTCAATGATGTCTGTAACACCTGTTAATTCTCTCACCCATGTATTTCATTTTCAATCTCATCTTGTTACTCCTAACATATTTCCCTCCATATTTCATTAAGTCACCTGAAGTCTCTGTATTGCTCACTTGTTATGTGACCAAGTCTCAGATCTGTAAGTAAGAACTAATAGCAGATATTTATTAAAAAACTTTTCTTTTTAAACACATAGGTATGATTCTTTATAATATTGTTATACCATTTTTTTGACCCAACATGTGTTTGGAATTCTAACATGAAGGAAGATTGATGAGAGAAAATTATTTTACTAAGTATAATATTATATTAAAAAAAGTAGATTTTTTAAAAAAAAATTATTAAGATTTACTATTTTTATTATAACTATCCAGATAATCAACAAAAATGTACCTGTAGATTTATTTTAAGATAAGAGAAAATGTAGAATCACTACATCATAATAAAACTATAATTTATAGCCATTATAATAACTAAGATAGATTTCATTTTAAAATGTTTTATTTATTAGTTATTAACTTGACATAAAAAAATTAGCAATTACAGATTTAACATCACTCTAGTCATCAAAGTTAATAACATACCAGTAAATTAAGGATCTTGTCATATTTTCAGACTTTTATAGAATATTGCAAATAAAGTTTTTTTTATTATATTTCTAGGAATACAAATTTTATATCAAAACAATACATTTTGTTAAATGATACTTTTATAGACATGTAATTTAATTTTGTTGAAATAATTATATTCGCTACAATAAAATAATTTACTTCCTAACTTAAAAATTGGATTGCCATCCATTAAGGCACATTCTGTAATTAAAAATCTCCATTTTAATTTTCAAAAAGTAATCAATATACTAAAATTCAGCCACTTTCTCAAGATATTAAATTATTCAATTTAAAATCATTATAAATATGTTTTCCATTTTCGAATAAAGAAACATCCAAGCTTTGAATATTAACTTAAACATAGGTATTATAGATGCTTTCCAATTCATTAAAAATCATTTCACTCATCAGTATAGTATTCTGTAAATTGGAAAGTCAAAATAAGGTCGCTCTCATTTAATCTAAGCAGTCAAATATATATCAACACATTTCCATCCTTGTTTCATGAAACTATCCAAAGGTTATTTGTAAGATCATTCTTTTAAAACTAAATATGAAGATAAAATATTTATACTTCTTTGTTTATAATATTATAAAGCAGGAAGAAGCCTCAGGTCATGCTCTTTTATACATTTACATGCACTCACACTTGAACTTCAGTTTAAAATGCATACTATATACTTATACTTATGCTTAGAACATAAAAATTTTTTTTTAAAGGGTGTGTGTTGGGGGGGGGGGGGGTTTTTGTTGGGGGGGGGGGGGGGGGGGGGGGGGGGGGGGGGGGGGGGGGGGGGGGGGGGGGGGGATATATATATATATATATATATATATATATATATATATATATATATATATATATATATATATATATATATATATATATATATATATATATATAAGCTATCTTTTGCTCACTATACTTTCCAAACTGATGCTCAAAGGCAAGTGCATGTAAATTTGTAAACGTGCATGGCCTAGGTTTGTTTCTTTTTTATAATATTATATACACTTAATCTGTACTATATAAATAACAGGCAGATCTTTGGTTATAGTACATTTTATTTAAAATACCACCTCGTCTTTATTCATAACTTAGTTTACATAGATGTCATTAGAGTAGAATAAAGATATTTTTTCTTTGAAAAATTACACCTTTACTTTTGACATTTTAAATGCATTTGCCTATCTGATAACGAATGTTTTATGATTACAAACACACTTTCCCTGTATTAAGGTGTTTTTTTGTTCATCTTAATTTTTATAAAACAAAAGTAATAAAAACATTTTTTTGCATAAACAACTACATAAATGGTTCCTGCAATTAAAGCATTCCAACAGTTTTGAAGGTAATATATGACTACCATACTCGATACAGTCTCTAGATACTCCACCAGTGATTCAATATGCGACTATTAATATTTAAAAGACTTGAATTATCTTCATGAAGCTAAATATAGATCAAGTGAATCATTAAAATAAGACATTTAAATTATTCTCTCATTATTAACAATACTATCAAAGTAATCTATTAATATATTAAAAATATTATCAATAGCATACATAAAGTGCAATTCAAATAATTTACTATGATTATGGCCTTCTTATTCAGCTCCCAATATTATTAGTAAGAAATGAAAAAATTAAAGAGACAAAAGCAACAAATAATCATTTTTTTCGTATTTAAATCACCAATCATTTAAAAACCCTTTTCTTAATTATTTCACTAGAGTATACATCACTAAATTAAAATTTAATTGAGACCATACTTGTTTACCATACGTCTATCTCTGCATTTATCATGAAAACTCACTTTTACTTTGATATTTACCCAAGTAAATTATGTCATAGAACCAGTTATATTTTCTTCCTTTTAGGAGTTCAATCCTGAGACCACAGTAAACTTGTGAAAACAGTAAAATATAGAACAAAAAACAATTTTATATTAATAACATACATTCAATTTTATATTTGACTCCTCTGTTTTTTACTTTGGATAATACTTGTCTTGTGGCTTTTTAACAAATTAAACTATTGTATTTGAGTAAATATTAATTGTGTTTACATTCTGATTTTATAAATCTAATATAATCCATTATTACCATTTATCATTGTTTTTAGTGATGTATTCCATTTTGTAAATATAATATAATCTATTATTACCATTCACCATTGCTTTGAGTGATGGATTCTTTAAATACTCTTTACAGCAACTTATGTGCTTATTGATAAGTTATCAATTCAACTGGCGATCAAACCTCATTGTCTGTTTTATTCTCAGAATCATTGTTACTGCGTCTTTTAACTTTGAAATATAGAACATTGTTCCTTGCAAAATTATTCATAATTACATTTTAAACTTACTACTACTACTATTACTACTACTACTACTACTACTACTATTGCTACTACTATTACTACTATTACTACTATTATTATTATTATTATTATTATTATTATTATTATTATTATTATTATTATTATTATTATTATTATTATTATTATTATTATTATTATTATTATTATTATTATTATTATTATTATTATTATTATTATTATTATTATTATTATTATTATTATTATTATTATTATTATTATTATTATTATTATTATTATTATTATTATTATTATTATTATTATTATTATTATTATTATTATTATTATTATTATTATTATTATTATTATTATTATTATTATAGATTTTTGGATACTGTTAGAACATGAGATCTATCGACTGTGGAAGATCATACCACCTACCAGTGACACAAAGTGAAGAAATACACAATTTATTTCTATACCTTTATATGAAAAATATGATTCTGTATAAAGAATATATTACAAATATAGAATTATAATAAGTGAAATAGATAACAAATATGAATAAAAATAATTTTTAGTTAAATAATAAAATATGAAGACACAATATGTGGTAATACTACAAATTTCATACTGTTATTTGAAGCATAGACAGAACTTTTAAATATTAAAATAAATAAAATAAATATTTAAATTGTAGATTTTGTCTGGGTGAGAATAAGAGAGAAAGAATGTATTGAACATTTTTTTTATAAAATGTAGAATCTATAGAAATTGGAATAGAGTGGGAAAATTTTAAAGGAAAAAGAGTGCAAGAATAAAGTATTTTATAAGCAAAATTAAGAAATAAGAAAAATAATATAAAAATTATCAAAATTTTTATTAAAATGGAATAGACAAGAAAAAAATAAAACAGAACAAGAGAAGTGATTTGATAATAAAGAGTAAAAAATATATGAGTTTATTGCTGAAAATAAGATATTTGGAGAGAATGTATAATTTAGCTAACATTTTCTAAGCAAATAAACTAAGTATAAAACATTCTAGTTAATAATTCGTTTTACAGATCATCTAACGTCTCATATCAAAATCACAGAAAAAAGTACTGATAAGGTAAAAATATGAAAATAAAGATTGATTATGATGAATTAGAAGAAGTTAACAGTTACAAATACCTTGGTCAGATTATTAATACAGATGGAAACATAATGGAGAAAATTAATCATAGAATAAAACTTGGTTGGAGTGCTTTTGGTAGAAATAACTTGATACTAAAAGGAAATATGCCTATGTGTTTGAAAAGGAAGGTTTTTAACAAATGTGTTTTACCAGTTCTTACTTATGGATCTGAGACTTAGACACTTAATAGAAGAGCAATTCAGAGACTTCAGACCACTCAAAGAAGTAGAGAGATGTATGTTGGGAGTAACAAGAAGAGATCGTAAACGCAATGTATGGGTAAGAGAACAAACATGTGTTACTGACCTCATTGAAAAAATTAAAAGATTAAAGTGGAGTTGGGCTGGACATATTGTTAGAAGAGATGATAATAGATGGACAATTGAAATTTTAAACTGGATTCCAAGAGATTGTAAAAGATCCAGAAAGAGACCACATGTAAGATGGATGGATGAAATAAGAAAGTGTGCAGGGGTGATGCGGAGAAGAGAAGATAAAGATCGGAGAAGATGGATTAAACTTGGAGAGACCTTCATCCTGCAGTGGATTGATAATGGTTGATAATGATGATGATGATGAAAGTAAAATATACATATTTTTAATGCATAAAAATAATTTATTTAACAAAAAAAATTTACTCCAGCAGTAATTTTAAAAATCTGGAAGTAATATATTTATCAACAAAAACGCATGATAAATAAATCTAGTTTCCTGTTTTGCATAATAACTAAAAATATGTTTCAGTCTGTATTTTTTCCATAATGAAACATAATTTTATTTATTACAAAGCGATAAGACATAAAAAGTACTATTTGAAATATTAATTTATGTGACAAGCAAATAAAATCTCAGGTGATAGGTGTAATAAATAATAATAAAAAAAAATCATTAAAACAGATTTAGTAACTGAACCAATCCTAAAGACCTACGTCATGTTTTCTCATTTTGAATAAAAATATATAAAAAAACGTATTTTATTTATGAGAGAATAAAAATGTACAATGCAGTATATGTACAATATATTAAGTAAAATTATGAAAATAAATAGTTCAAATGTAAGACCAAATAGAAAAACTGTTATATTTTTAAATACTATGATTATTGACATGCTTGTTAAAACGTTATTTGTATTCATTTTCCAAAATGGTTCGATTGCTAAACATGTTAGTGTTATATCTATTATTTTATTATATTTATTCCCGTTGATCACTTTTACCTTGCTTAAGTGTACATTATTTTAATTTACCAGTAAATTAAACATGGTTTATAAAACACGTTCATTCTGAATTTATTTGCTTGCGATCTACAGTACATTGGAGATGCGAAAATACAATACTCTTATTCCAAAATTCTTAACATATAGTGGGTTTAGTAAATAATTTGATGTCAGTTTTATTTACAATACTTTATTCAAAAACTTTCATAATAAGGAAATCAAGTCATACATTAAGTGACTTAATCAGCATGTACTTACAAATGTAATACAACGAGCGTGCTAATAGCTCTAAACAAGATTTTTCGATAAATACCTCAAGAGAAATCTTGTTTAAAGCTATTAGCAAGCTTGTTATATTAACATTTATAAATACAAGCTAATTGCATAATGTAATGTATGACTTTGTTTTCTTATTATTATAGTTTGGCTTTTAATGATTTATAATTATGTTGCTATGGCTATTAATATATGGTGTATCTGTAATTTAGTTGAGTTCCATATGGCTATTTAAGTTAGATAGCTGAAATTGAAGAATATAGATGTTTGAAAAGTTCAGATTTTCTACTTAATTTTTACATATTTAATAAATGCTGGGTGTGAGTTTGTATTTTAGATCTAGTGTCTGAATTTCCTTGTGCTCACTGATGAGAGTCATTAGCTCAAAACCGATTTGTCGATAGGAATAATTCTAGATAGAGATTTTAAATCATTTATCAAAAAGGCTTGTTTGGAGCTATTAGCACACTCGTTTTATTACGTATATATTTATAAACACACTTTTTTGTATGTATAATTTGCATTTACAAGTTTCGTTGTATTATAAACAAAAATGCAAAAAGCATATTTACATATATTATCTTTCTATTTAATGAGTCATTCACATTTACATAAGTATAATGTTTACATATTTATTTGTTTAAATAAAATAATGAAATAATATATTATTGAGTTTTTGGAGACATTCATTTATCAGAATAAACCAGTTTAAACAATAAGAGGATCTGTTTTATTATATTGTAAGATGTGGTCTTATACCCCACTAACACCATTAAAACTTTCTTACTTAACTGAAACTTGATGCACACAATACCAGAATTCTCTACACACAGTAGAAAGGAAGCTGTATGTATAATGAGAATTCAAATCAAATGAAACTTATTACCAAAAGATCAAATTAGTTAGAAGCACTGTAGTTGAGAAAGAAGCACTGTAGTTGAGAAACAATGAATTGTTTATATAATTAAAAGTATTTTTAATTAAACATTTAAATAATGTATGGCAAATACATAATCTAAACTAAACTATACAATTCAGACACTAACACTGACCATTATTAAAAACCTCTCATCAATTGTTTAATTTACACACATTACAACAATACAAGGAAAGGATGATCAAATTTAGAAGCAAGTAAGAATATTAAAAAAAAGTAAAAAAAATAATAAACAATATTTTATTGTTATTAATCCACAATATATATATATATATATATATATTGTGGATATATATATGGATATAATAACATATAGAACATTACAATATATATATATATATATATATATATTGTAATGTTCTTCATGTTTTGTTTGTTTCTGGTAGCCTTCTTTTACACACTATGAAGTGAAAGTTAATCAAGCTATGGAGAAAAAATATCTAATTCTTATTTCTATAAACATAGCTATATTTCCTTATTAACTGGCCTTGTAATTATTGTGACTGGAATTGCTGACAAAGTTAGTTTTAATTTATAAGAGAGCGCCATAGTCAATAGACTCCTCACTTCCTCATATCCCATAATTTTGACACAAGTAACTAAAATGATCAGGGTTTTTAATTACCTGTAACTTTATTTATTTTTCTAGAGAATATTATTCGTGGAGCTTAGTCAATAACTATTAAATAGAATGGCAAAGGTAATTTCTTTAATTAAATATTTATTAATTAACATTCATGACACCTAATAGTCAAATTAAGAATGTACAAAGAGAGTGCTAAATTAATATTAAATATTTTATTAAAATCTATTTACAATAATTATGCAAGAATTAGTAAAGAATAAATTGGAAAAAAAAATACACTAATCCAAATATTATTAATCAGATGAAAGTTCTTGTTCTATTTAAATTCTACTAACTTGCTTTTAGAAACACTGAAAATCAGTCACTATCGATGTTATCATTCAGGGTTAATGTTAATTGGCCAACAATTAAAATCACAAATTGGGAGTAAATAATCTTAACTTGCTAGCAAGCTTAGATTAAGTATTCCTGATTGTGACTAAATTAAGTGTTTGCAAACTATTCTCCAATAAGCTTATAAAATAATGCTGATAGAGACATTAAATTTTATTATTCAAGAGACTTGTTTATGGCCTAAAAAATCTAAGTGTAATGTGAACTGTTTTAATTAATTGATTCAAGTCTGGATTAGTGTGCGTGTTATCTTTCCAACTTTTTAGTAATTTGTGTTTTTAATATATGAATTTGTTAGAATTAACTATTTATTTCTAACATCAACTATGCATTGTGCACTATTAATTGATAGTTATTAAATTTATTAATGATAGTTTATTAGGATTTGAGTATAATTTACCTTTTCCAATAGTTATTAACTAAGCCCCAGGTGTAATATTCTCTAAAAAATAACTAAGTTACGGGAAATCAAAAACCCAATCTTTTAAATTATTTTCTTTTTAATTTATGATGTGCAATGTGATGGATTTCAATGGATTCTTGTATGATTCCTGGAACCCTGATAAAAACAAATAAAAAAGCTGTTGCCACCAGCAGCGTAAGTCACAACAATTAGTAGACCACTTAATCAGGTAATATAGCTATGTTTTTTAGAAAATATAAAGAAAATATTTATATTTGCTGTCTTCATAGCTTGATTAACTTTCAATTCACAGTGTGTAAAAATGCCTACCAGAATCTATCAAAACATAAAAAATATCACAATGGCACTACATGTTGGGCACCATTATAATATTCTTCACATTTTGCTTGTTTCTGGTAGGCCTTCTTTTACACACTATGAAATGAAAGTTAATCAAATTATGGATAAAGAAATATCTCATTACTATTTCCAAAAACATAGTTATATTTCCTGATTAACTGGCCTAAAGATGGTTCAAATATATTGGCATTTAAAATATTTACAAGCTAAAGAAAAAGTAAATTTAAAGATTTTTTAAATTAACGCATTAAAAAATTTTTTTTTAGTTAGTGTAATTTATTTTTATTTAGAAATGTACAATGAGAGTTGATTTTTTTTTTGGTTTGAATTATTTATCCATACTTTAATAAAAAGTTGAAATTGGAAACAATAAAAGAAAGGCATGCAGATTACTAATCCAGATAAACAAAAAAAAATTCCAAAAGTACAAAGATTATGATCAAGAAAACCTTTAGGATATTTATTAAAGAGGGTGGAAATAATTTACTAAAAAAGAACTTTGTACCAGAAAAAGAAAATAAATGTGTAAGATTATAAACCTAAATATCATGATAATAATAACATGTGCAGAAGTTTCAAAACTGGATCAAGATATAAAAAAAAGAGGACAACTTCGATCTAGGTCTTTCTTTTATATTCTGGTTATGTGTTCTTAGAGTTGGAGGTATCTGTGAGAGTGACTTGTTGCAGTAAAATGCATTTGCACAGGAACACTACTCACTTGCTGAACAAAGTCAACATGCAAGAATGGAAACAAAGCCTTGTGAACACCATCTTTTGCAATGAAGAGGTCATCACAACTGAGCTTCTTGCTCCAGCTATGGAATGGACCAGATACTGGCAGGAGAGATCAATTAAATGTCAAGGAACATGGGATCCTAAAGGAAGACAAGTATATTATAAAAACTAATACAAGATACTGCTAAGCTAAGATTAACTATTCCCAAATGTGACTAAATTAAGTATTTGCAAACCATTCTCCAATAAGCTTATAATATAATCCCTATAGAGATAATAAATTTTATTATTCAAGAGTCTTTTGCTTATGGCCTAAGAAATCTAAGTGTAATGTGAACTGTTTTACTTAATTGATTTATGGTTGGATTAGCATGCATGTAATCTTTCCAATTTATTAGTAATTTGTGTTTTTAATATTTAAATTTGTTAGAATAAAATATTTATTTCTAACTATGCATTGTGCATTATTAATGATAGTTATTAAATTTATTAATGTTAGTTTATTAGGATTTGAGCATAATTTACTTTTGCCAATAGTTATTAACTAAGCCTCAGTTGTAATATTTTCTGATAAATAATTAAGTTACAGGAAATTAAAAACCCATTCTTTAAATTATTTTCTTCTTAAATTATGATGTGTGACATGATGGATTTCAGTTGATTTTTGTATCTTTCCTGGAACCCTGATAAAACCAAATAAAAAATCAGATTTCACCAGCATAGTAAATCACAATAATTAGTAGATCAGTTAATCAGGAAATATAACTATGTTTTTTAGAAAATATGAACAAAATATTTATATTTGCTGTCTTCATAGCTTGATTAACATTTACTTCACAGTGTGTAAAAAAAGGCCTACCAGAATCTATCAAAATGTGAAAAATATTACAATATATATATATATATATATATATATATATATATATATATATATATATATATATATATATATATATATATATATATATATATATATATATATATATATATATATATATATTAATCATAAAAATGATGCAAATAATTAATCCAACACATAAACATGAACCTTCAGTTTGAAAACATCAAATTCACATTTAATAGAATAATCTTGTTTTAGTGATTACAAAAAAATAAACAAATGACATTTCCCTCAAAAATCAGATCATAAACTCTTATCAACTGACCAACATGTACATTTTGTGAGCAGATAATGAAACTTTCTGTTCGAACAAAAATGTCTGCCACAATCGAAGTTAAAACATTAAATGAGAATAGCTCATAGAATATGGATTAAAGCTAAATTGAAACTATATGGATTTAAAACCAGAAAAATTAAAGGATTTTAAATTATAAATACTCAAAACAGCTTTAAAACTATTCAATATTACAAAAGTATTTTCAATTTTAAGCTGGAGAGTAGATCAACTCTAACTTGAGTACCAACAGCAAATATTTTGCTTCTGAACCAACTCATGAACCTTTATCAACTACAGATATAAAAACTATAGAACCATGTACTTCTAAACGTGAAATTAGATTAGGAGAAGAAATGTTGTCACCCATGGAGCTGTAACTGCCAAATCCAAGTTTGATTCAACATAGTATCCATTCATTTATGCTGTGAACAACACCAACTTTACTATTTAAATGTGAAGCTGTAAACACAATATCTCAAATAAGACCATATAAAGAGAGAAATTGTGATCACCATCACGTATATTCTAGAACCCTCAGACCCTACCTACAAAAACACATAATGGATTAATGAAGATATTTGTCATTTTTAGGACATTTTCCTTAGGACTCTTAATTGATCTTAGGTTCATATCATATTTTATTTTTATTTTAGGTACATTTTATTTATTTCTGTTTTCCTTTCCTATATATTAAGAGTGTGTGTAAATTCTTGATATGTTATAGATGGGATTAGTATTGTTAGCTTTAATTTTAAATTGAAATAAAATATAGATTCAAAGCATAAATTTGTTTGTGGATGAATTTAATCATCACCAGGGCAGAGATAAGATTGTATATTCTTACACATTAAATGCCAACATTTTCCCAATGATAATGAACTCATCAATAAAATTATTGAAGATAATGAATTATGATTTCGACAAAATTTAAATTAGCAAGCATGTGTAAACATAAATTATAACAAGTTATAATTTATTTTTTTTGTTAGTGTTGATATTGGATAATTATTTTTTTAAGATAACAATGACTGGATTAATATTACCCACAATGATAAAAGAATGTTTATTGATATCTAAATAATTATTTATTTTTGCTATAATATCATTGCCTAAATTATATTAAAATAGGCAAAACTCTCTCCATACAGTAGTGCCACTGTAAGCAAGACAGAGTAATCAATAGATTCCAGAAGGCTTGTGCATAAAATCCCTATCTAGTACCTACTCATCCAATATCCCCAAACTAGTTTCTGGCTTATGGATCTGAGAGCACTGCACTAAGGTCTTAGCATCTACTGCAACCCTCCAGCACCCATCTTTTATCTCTACATAACTACTAAACTATGAGAATAAAATTGAAACCACACAGACATTTTCAATCTAAGCTCAATAGCTCATGAGTCATATGGGTCTGAACTCAGTTCAGCACCCATACATTTTGGTGTCTTTGGCTCTTTTACAACCATAGGTTTAATACCAATCCTGCCTTATAGAAAGGTGGTGGCTATGGTTGTAAAAGAGCCAAAGATACCAAAATGTATGGGTGATGAGCTGATTTCAGATCCATATGACTATATGAGCTATTGACCTTAGATTGAAAATGTCTGTGTTTTCAATTTTATTCTCATAGTTTAGTAGTTACATAGAGATAAAAGGTGGGTGCTAGAGGGTTGCATTAGATTCTAAGATCTAGGTGCAGTGCTCTCAGATCCAAGGCTCTTCACTGACGGAGGCCATAAGCCAGAAACTAGTTTGGGGATATTGGATGAGTAGGCACTAGATAGGGATTTTATGCACAAGCCTTCTGGCATCCATTGATTATTCTGTCTTGCTTAGAGTGGCAGTAGTATATGGAGAGAGTTTTGCCAATTTTAAGAACAGTTATGAGCAAGCATGGAAGATAGTGATCATGTGATGTTTTAAAGCCTAAATTATATTTGTGAATAAATTTATTAAATATATGATTTTAAATTAAAGACTGTTGTTTGTCTTTTTTATATTCAATTTTCTTTTTTTTCACATGCTCTCACATTATAGATAGTTATATTGATATACTCTGAAATACAATATTATATATATTCTCCCTAAGCTCAAATTTCAGGATTAATGGAAGTTAAAAATTGAGAAAAGAGATGAGATTTTGATATATGTTTGCATGTTAATTCATCTTCTCCCAGGAATGAGATTGGAGTGGACATGAGGGTATATATTTATAAATCTTAGATATGCTGTCTCTCTCACTCTGATGACCTATCAATATCACTATCATGTAAGGAGAGGATTTGTTCCATTTCAATATATATATATATATATATATAACTATATATATAATATCATAGATATATATATAAATATATATATATATTGTACCCTTACTTCTTGATATATAAAATAGTTTAAAATACAACTAGCTCAGTTACATTATTATGCTTAATTAAAATTTGCATATCTATCTTTAATATACTTTTATATTATCATATCTTAATTAAATTTATTATCAATCATCAAAATCAATATAGTTCTAGATTATACTAATTAAATAAGTATTTATAAAATTATGAGACTGTGAAGTAAAGTTACAAAGTAATAAGCAGATTTACACTGAGTCAATATCTTCCAAGATACTGTCTCAATGGCATAAGAATACTACCACTACCTTATCATCTTACCACTACATCTATAGCATTCTTATGACTTTTAAATGAAATAAATTATCTTTAATAATACTAAAATAATTCCTAACTTTTAACTTAAAATATAATTAAATAATCTCAGGTTCTTCTAAGCTGTTTTAAAATAATAATAATTTATGTAAATAAGTATGATGTGGGATTTTACATCAAACTTAAATACACCTAACTTATTTTAATAATAATAATAAATAATACTAATCTTAGAGTGTAATTTAATCTCATCTATTTCTATTATATAATCAATCATTAAATGAATAAACAATTATATGTATATCTTTTATTTCATATGGTATCTTCATTTTAAAATAGATCAAAATCTTATACTTAATAATCTGTGGCAATAAACAATATTGTATTCTTATAATGTGCATTATAATCATCTTATGACCATTGTAATATTTATGTTCATGTCAATCAATTCTTATAAAATAATGTTAAGCAAATATGGTATTCAATTCTAAATAATAATAACAAATTCATTTTGTGCAAATATTATGTTTATTTCAAATCATCTGATGTCAAAATGCTGTGGTGAAAAATAATGAAACTCGACACACTTTTAAAACAAATTAACAAATTTATTTACAATAACTTCAAATAAAATTTATTTACACTATTTACAGTTTTAGAATTTAAGAAAATAAATCAAAATAAAATAAGAAATTACAAATACAAGAAGTTTATACTGTTACTAATTCATGTGCTTAACAAGCAATTATACATTCTTCAAATACTATACTAATAATATTATAGTATGTTTTTCAAAAACTTAGATTTAAAATAAATGTTAATAAACTTCCATTATAAATAATAATATATGTCAAAATTATTTATGTAGCATGTGTAAACAATGAAGCTCTACTAATTAAATAGCTACATTAATTAAGTATTACCATTTATAATGTATCATCATATATTTACTTTATTATTAGCATTGCTTAATAGCTTTATAAAATTAATGTATCTTTGTAATGTAAAACAAATAATTGACTGTACTTATACTTTACTTAATGTAATTCCTGTTATACGTTTTATCAAATATGCATTACATATCTTTATTGTTCAAATATTATTATTTAAACTATTTATCAATTCTAAATTCATAAAGCATTACCTTAGATAAATTCTATGATTCTTTTCTGTGTAAAAATCATTACTTTACTTGATGGGTTCTTTAATCCTTTCTAATACTTTTTTATTTATAAACATCCTCTAAATTTATCTAAAATTTCCGGAAAACAAACATCAACTTTAAATAAAATATTCATCATCCAAATTACCTATACTACATCGTCTATACTTAATAAACTTCAATCCAAATATAAGCTTCTACCCATAACGTAACTTAACTTATTTAATAAAACAAAATATAAAAAAAATATAGACTTTTAAAATCCTTTTCTGACTTGCAAAAATAAAATAATTACTTAGATAAATAATAAACATCATTCTAATACTAAACATAAATAAAATATCAAAATTATTTATGAAAGAATCATATAATTATTTCTAAGCTTCTTACGTAATGTTGTATCATGTTGATATTATAAATTAAAACTTATGCATATTTTAATAAAGTTCGTTGCCAATATAATGTATGTGTTTTCATAAAAAATATCTATACATTCATCCCACAAAACATAATATTCAGTTGATCTAAAGAAAACATATTAAATTCATCAAAATTATTATACAATGTTTTTACCACAATAATAATAATGTCCATTCTGCTATCCAGTAGTCTTCGGAATTTGCAGCTTCAGAAAACAAAAATAATACACATTCATACTCATAACATTCACTAAAATATTCCATGTTATATTAATTATAAAAATAAATTTATGTAATTAATTATTATATTATTTTTAAGTTACTATTTAATAAATGTACCTAACCTACTTTTTAATAGTTTAATAATATTTTAAATTTTATGTTAAATAAATAAAATAAAAATTTATATTACGGATTCCAGCGATGACTTTTGTTCTACCATAAAAGTTCTAACAAATATCCTATGTATAAAGTCAATAAAACACTATTTCCTGTTCCGTTGTATCACGTGTTTCTTGAAAGTTTATAATAAAAAATGATAACGTTCTTTTTTAAAAAAAAATAATAAGTTCCAACAAGAAAACAAATAAAATTAAAAAATAGTTTATAAGTTCTTTCTGGATCCAGTTCTTCATAAAATATTGTTTAAAAGTTATTATTTCTAAATTAATTTATAGTTTATAAATTATTTATCATTGAATTATTTTAATCAACTTGGCTTGCTTGGCTTAATTTAATTTAGTTTGGACATCCATGTATTACTTGCGCATTTATAAATAACATATTCAGGTAAGAATTAATTTCTTCATCTATAACGTCCAGCGTTTTAGATTACTTCAATATAGCAATTTTATTATATTACGATTTTAAATAATCATATTTATAATCTATTTGCCTTTTAAAACGTCAATATTTAGTCTTTTAAGCACAAAGACTTAACAAGGCAAGTATTTATTTAAAATTACTACTGCTTCTTATATCTTTCCTTAAGATATACATTTTACTTCTATAATTTGTCAAAAATACTTTTTTTTCCACAGAAGTATTTTTATTTCTTTAAAATATCTATTAATAACAGACAATAGTAATTTAACTTTAAAACTATTTATAGTCCAAAATACTACTTTTCTCCATCTTATAGTTTTCTGTACTAATCCAGCGTCTGTTACTTTTCTAGCATAAAGTTTCTGATATATTTCTACGATACGTGATGTTTCCATGATCATTTGTACGTAAATTGAGTTTCGATATTGAGAAGACCAATAGGGAATATTAAAATTATCTACTGCATATTCATTACTTTAAAAATATTATAAATTATTCAATAACACTCTTATGATTTTACAACTGATTTTAAGAGCGTTTATAAATTTACTTGGCTATTTTCTCAATAGCACGTTTAACTTAGAAATTTAATTACAGAGAGCCCTCCTCAACAATTGAATCCAGCTTTTATAGTGGAAGAGACTCCTCATCTGATTGGTACGTTTAAACAATCAAACTTTGCTTATTTACATATTTATCAACACACTATTAAAAATAAAATAATGACTTATTTAATATTTAATATTTTATCAAATTCTTTTAAAACAATATTTATCGTTTATTCAAATCTATTAAACATTCTTTTGAAATATTATTTCTCACTTGATTTAAATCTTAACTTTTATAAGATCATTTTAAAATAAACTAAATCTTTTTTATACGTAATATTTTTAAAATAATATTTTTAAAAATCAGATTTAATATTCTACATTAATATCTTTATTTTTAATCTCGTGATAACTCACGTATTATTTATAAATTTCCCAACATGATTTTTTAAAATAGTTATGCAACTTTATTAGACAACTTCCACGCATGTGTAAATTTAACTAACATCTGTTTTTTTTTTTATAACACAAGAAACGCTTCATAGTCTAAAAATAAACTAACAATTGCATTTTTAAAATAAATATTTTTTAAATAAATAAGATATTACATCAGATTTTAAAATAATTATTTGATATGATTAAAATCAAATATTAATCTCAATTTAAATACTTATAATTTAAAATATTTTTATTCACTTTTAACATATATTTTAAATTAAATAAATATCTTTGTCTAATTTTAACTTGTCTTTTAAATACTTTAGCTTCAAACATTTGTTATTAAACATATTAATGCAGTATTACATCATAATCATCATCATTTTAAATATCTTCTCAATACCAACACAATTCACATATCAAATACTCATAGATTGCTTTAATTAAACTTATGGTAACATTACCACAAGCAAAGTCAACATCACACTTTTAAAATACTTCTTAAATTTAAAATTTTCTACTAGATTAGCACAAAACTTAAATGGTGACCCATACAAAAGGGCACATATTCCCCTCCTTCGGATAAAATTTTAAATTTAACATCCATCTTTATTATCTTTACTCCACATTGATCAATTTTATCTTTCTTATCATCTAAACATTATAATAAATCATTTTATCACAAAGTTTTATAAAGCATTGAAATATCATTTTAAATTTCACTAAGAAAACACTTTTAAATAAACTACAATGACTTTCTTTTACTTTATAGATTAAGTTTCACTTCTCTTCCTTATCTTTTAATTAGGTTACTTTCATTTCTCTAATATTTCTACAAATATCAAGTATTTAAATTCTTTTAAATACACCTTTACATAAGCTACTAAAAATACATATTATTATAGTTAATACTATATTTTAAACTACTCTATGTATTTTATTTATAACTTATTGCTAATTTCATTAGCAATCTTATAGATTATTATTTAACAAATCTACATATTTCTCTTTTAAAGAGATTAACCTGATCCCTTAAGATTAATCAATTTTATGATCATTACCATATTATACATTAATCCTTCATAAGATCCACTTATAAGTACTTTAAACATATGAGTTTTATACTCTCTAACCTTATTATTTAGCTTTTTGCTTTAAAATATCTATTGTAATAGCTAATTCCACCTTTATTTAGTCATTCTGACAAAACTTATTTCTTTTAAACTGTCATTTACATATTTTTGTAAATTTCTTCAACTAAAACTTTATTCACTATGCTAATTTATTATATAATAAATTATTTTCTTTATGTCAAGCATTATATTTAAACATGACATTAAAATATTTATTCATATCACTTTGAAATTATAACTCACATCTCAGATGGAAATGGAATTAAATTCCTTGCATTATAAGTCACTTTTTCCCCATCTAGTGTGGTTAACATCAAGGTATTTTCACCCTTACTTTGAAAGATTGCAAACATAGAAATATCTTATGTTTGTTTTACAAAGCCCAAAAAAAAAAATAATAATAATATAATGCCAACACATTATCAAACACACATCTTCTTTAAGAATTACCTGTCTTAATTATTATATATCTTCTTCTTTAAATCTAAACTTTAATTTTCTTTCTCCTTTCTTAAATCTCACCTTAACTTTTCCTATCTTCTTACCTTTACTAAGATTATTCTCAAGAAAATCTGTTATAAATTTCTCATGCTGGGAATATTTAAGTCTTATTTTTATCTTGCTTAAATCTTTATTCCAATTAAGTTTTCCATTTATAACTTCATCATTAGGTATTAAGTTCCTAATTCCTTCAAATAATATTTCTTTTAAAATATCAGCTTGTACATGAATATTTTTATCATTAATAATACATTTAGATATCACTTCTTGCAGTTTATTCTTAAATTTATTACCACTGATATCTATAATTTTTAATAATTCATGCTCTAACAACGCTAAATACTTTTGCTTTGAAGATTTTGATTTTATCTTCGTAAATCTCCCAAATCTTTTATCATCAACATAATATTTCTTTAAATTATTAATTTGGTCTATAGTTCTTTCTCCAACTAACTTCTCATAGGATTTACACATTCCTATCATTTCTTTAGTTAATGTAAAATACGCTTTGGGATTTTCCAGTATTTTTTCATATAATTCATTCCTACTATTAATTATTTTAATAGATTTTATAGGAATCTCTTTTTTATTCTGAACTATTTCTTCTTTAATACTTCTAACTTCTTCATTAATATGATTTATATCATTCTTTACTTCATAAATTTCATCTTTTACATTTAAATTATTACTCTCTATTTTCTGATCTAACTTACTATTTTTTACTTGCCATTGGCTAGTAGATTCTTCTATTTGCTCTTTCACACCTTTAATTATGTTTTCTGACAATTCTCTAAATTTTCTGTTTAAAAATTCTTCTTTTTTATCATGACTTTTTATTATGTCTAACCTTATAGATTCAAGTACTTCCCCCTGTTTACTCAATCTTCTATCTAGATTATCCATTCTATTTATTATTACTTCTCCACAATTCTTTAAAACTTCTTTAATAGAATTATTCTCCTCTTTCATTTCTACTTTAAAAGAATTAATACTTTCTTTAATAGATTCAACTTGAATATTATTTTTATTATTCTCCTCTTTCACATTTTCTTTTATTTCTTCTTTTAAAGACTTATTCTCCTCTTTCATTTCTTCTTTCATATTTATATTAAAGACTTTTTCTCCTCTTTCATATTCTTCTTTTAAAGAATTTCTATCCATTCTCCTTTCTTTCATTTCTTCTCTTAAAGCCTTAATTTCATATCTTCTTTAAGACTTATTCTCTTTCATTAATACTTTAGACAATCATTAATTCTCAAATATTTCATAAAATCAGCCATTGAAAAGTTCTCTACTTCTTTCTTAGCTTTCACTACTTCTTTTCCTACAGTTTTAAAAATTATCTCTTCCTCCTCCTCTACTTCAATATCCATATTTTGAGTATTTTCCAATACTATTTCTGAATTTGCTAATTTTTCTATTTCTTTGCTCTCCACACAACTATTATCTTCTACAACAAAATTTGACATTTCAACTTCTAAATCTTTATCCCAATTATTCATTTTTATATTTTTTTAAAATTCAATCCTAACAATATGCAGTACTTATTATTTTATACTTTTTTAAAATACAATTCCCCATCAACCTTCCCATCTCCACTCAACTCACTTTTACAACTAATCATATAATAGTATCCTCAAAAACTCTACATTACTTACTATTAAATAATTATATAAATTTCAATAACAAAATTGTGTCATATCATTTATTTTTACACCTATGACCCACAGACAATTTGCACATAATATATAATATTAAATATCCATTTAAAATATTTCAAGAATTGATATGGTCACATTATAATATAATTATTTGCCACATTTCTATAATTTATTGTTTTATTAACTTAAAATCAACATAGTATTTAACTTCAAAGAATAATCATATTACAGATACCACATAAAAATATAATACTCTACTAATAAAATTTTTATTTTAATTTTATTTTAATTTTATAATCAACATCTAATCAATTATAAATATTGTTATAAAATACTAACTATTTATATTTAATAAATATACTAACCACTAAATCCTAAATTATACATTTTAATACATACATTATTTTTATTAAATAATTATACCTATCATTTTACTCTACTAACATACATATTATTCCTAAATTATGTATCCTAATTCTTAATTGAATATCTAAGCCTAAAATGATTAGTTACTAAAATCTTTCTTTTCCATCTATCGGGCCGATAAAATTGTAACTCTAACATATCAATGGCCCATCACGTTGCCGGCGCCAAAATCTTCCTTTAACATATCATGCTCTTACGTTGCGCGCCAAAATCTTCCTACCCTTTGTACCCTTACTTCTTGATATATAAAATAGTTTAAAATACAACTAGCTCAGTTACATTATTATGCTTAATTAAAATTTGCATATCTATCTTTAATATACTTTTATATTATCATATCTTAATTAAATTTATTATCAATCATCAAAATCAATATAGTTCTAGATTATACTAATTAAATAAGTATTTATAAAATTATGAGACTGTGAAGTAAAGTTACAAAGTAATAAGCAGATTTACACTGAGTCAATATCTCCCAAGATACCGTCTCAATGGCATAAGAATACTACCACTACCTTATCATCTTACCACTACATCTATAGCATTCTTATGACTTTTAAAATGAAATAAATTATCTTTAATAATACTAAAATAATTCCTAACTTTTAACTTAAAATATAATTAAATAATCTCAGGTTCTTCCAAGTTGTTTTAAAATAATAATAAATTATGTAAATAAGTATGATGTGGGATTTTATATCAAACTTAAATACACCTAACTTATTTTAATAATAATAATAAATAATACTAATCTTAGAGTGTAATTTAATCTCATCTATTTCTATTATATAATCAATCATTAAATGAATAAACAATTATATGTATATCTTTTATTTCATATGGTATCTTCATTTTAAAATAGATCAAAATCTTATACTTAATAATCTGTGGCAATAAACAATATTGTATTCTTATAATGTGCATTATAATCATCTTATGACCATTGTAATATTTATGTTCATGTCAATCAATTCTTATAAAATAATGTTAAGCAAATATGGTATTCAATTCTAAATAATAATAACAAATTCATTTTGTGCAAATATTATGTTTATTTCAAATCATCTGATGTCAAAATGCTGTGGTGAAAAATAATGAAACTCGACACACTTTTAAAACAAATTAACAAATTTATTTACAATAACTTCAAATAAAATTTATTTACACTATTTACAGTTTTAGAATTTAAGAAAATAAATACAAAATAAAATAAGAAATTACAAATACAAGAAGTTTATACTGTTACTAATTCATGTACTTAATAAGCAATTATACATTCCTTCAAATGCTATATTAATAATATTATAGTATGTTTTTCAAAAAACTTAGATTTAAAATAAATGTTAATAAACTTCCATTACTACAAATAATAATATATGTCAAGACTATTTATGTAGCATGTGTAAACAATGAAGCTCTACTAATTAAATAGCTACATTAATTAAGTATTACCATTTATAATGTATTATCATATATTTACTTTATTATTAGCATTGCTTAATAGCTTTATAAAATTAATGTATCTTTGTAATGTAAAACAAATAATTGACTGTAATTATATTTTACTTAATGTAATTCCTGTTATACGTTTTATCAAATATGCATTACATATCTTTATTGTTCAAATATTATTATTTAAACTATTTATCAATTCTAAATTCATAAAGCATTACCTTAGATAAATTCTATGATTCTTTTCTGTGTAAAAATCATTACTTTACTTGATGGGTTCTTTAATCCTTTCTAATACTTTTTTATTTATAAACATCCTCTAAATTTATCTAAAATTTCCGGAAAACAAACATCAACTTTAAATAAAATATTCATCATCCAAATTACCTATACTACATCGTCTATACTTAATAAACTTCAATCCAAATATAAGCTTCTACCCATAACGTAACTTAACTTATTTAATAAAACAAAATACAAAAAAAAAAATATAGACTTTTAAAATCCTTTTCTGACTTGCAAAAATAAAATAATTACTTAGATAAATAATAAACATCATTCTAATACTAAACATAAATAAAATATCAAAATTATTTATGAAAGAATCATATAATTATTTCTAAGCTTCTTACGTAATGTTGTATCATGTTGATATTATAAATTAAAACTTATGCATATTTTAATAAAGTTCGTTGCCAATATAATGTATGTGTTTTCTTAAAAAATATCTATACATTCATTCCACAACAACATAATATTTAGTTGATCTAAAGAAAACATATTAAATTCATCAAAATTATTATACAATGTTTTTACCACAATAATAATAATGTCCATTCTGCTATCCAGTAGTCTTCGGAATTTGCAGCTTCAGAAAACAAAAATAATACACATTCATACTCATAACATTCACTAAAATATTCCATGTTATATTAATTATAAAAATAAATTTATGTAATTAATTATTATATTATTTTTAAGTTACTATTTAATAAATGTACCTAACCTACTTTTTAATAGTTTAATAATATTTTAAATTTTATGTTAAATAAATAAAATAAAAATTTATATTACGGATTCCAGCGATGACTTTTGTTCTACCATAAAAGTTCTAACAAATATCCTACGTATAAAGTCAATAAAACACTATTTCCTGTTCCGTTGTATCACGTGTTTCTTGAAAGTTTATAATAAAAAATGATAACGTTCTTTTTTTAAAAAAAAAAATAATAAGTTCCAACAAGAAAACAAATAAAATTAAAAAAAATAGTTTATAAGTTCTTTTTCTGGATCCAGTTCTTCATAAAATATTGTTTAAAAGTTATTATTTCTAAATTAATTTATAGTTTATAAATTATTTACATTGAATTTTTTTAATCAACTTGGCATGCTTGGCTTAATTTAATTTAGTTTGGACATCCATGTATTACTTGCGCATTTATAAATAACATATTCAGGTAAGAATTAATTTCTTCATCTATAACGTCCAGCGTTTTAGATTACTTCAATATAGCAATTTTATTATATTACGATTTTAAATAATCATATTTATAATCTATTTGCCTTTTAAAACGTCAATATTTAGTCTTTTAAGCACAAAGACTTAACAAGGCAAGTATTTATTTAAAATTACTACTGCTTCTTATATCTTTCCTTAAGATATACATTTTACTTCTATAATTTGTCAAAAATACTTTTTTCCACAGAAGTATTTTTATTTCTTTAAAATATCTATTAATAACAGACAATAGTAATTTAACTTTAAAACTATTTATAGTCCAAAATACTACTTTTCTCCATCTTATAGTTTTCTGTACTAATCCAGCGTCTGTTACTTTTCTAGCATAAAGTTTCTGATATATTTCTACGATACGTGATGTTTCCATGATCATTTGTACGTAAATTGAGTTTCGATATTGAGAAGATCAATAGGGAATATTAAAATTACTACTGCATATTCATTACTTTAAAAATATTATAAATTATTCAATAACACTCTTATGATTTTACAACTGATTTTAAGAGCGTTTATAAATTTACTTGGCTATTTTCTCAATAGCACGTTTAACTTAGAAATTTAATTACAGAGAGCCCTCCTCAACAATTGAATCCAGCTTTTATAGTGGAAGAGACTCCTCATCTGATTGGTACGTTTAAACAATCAAACTTTGCTTATTTACATATTTATCAACACACTATTAAAAATAAAATAATGACTTATTTAATATTTAATATTTTATCAAATTCTTTTAAAACAATATTTATCGTTTATTTAAATCTATTAAACATTCTTTTGAAATATTCTTTCTCACTTGATTTAAATCTTAACTTTTATAAGATCATTTTAAAATAAACTAAATCTTTTTTATACGTAATATTTTTAAAATAATATTTTTAAAAATCAGATTTAATATTTTACATTAATATCTTTATTTTTAATCTCGTGATAACTCACGTATTATTTATAAATTTCACAACATAATTTTGTAAAATAGTTATGCAACTTTATTAGACAACTTCCACGCGTGCTTGTGTAAATTTAACTAACATCTGTTTTTTTTTTTATAACACAAGAAACGCTTCATAGTCTAAAAATAAACTAACAATTGCATTTTTTAAAATAAATATTTTTAAAATAAATAAGATATTATATCAGATTTTAAAATAATTATTTGATATGATTAAAATCAAATATTAATCTCAATTTAAATACTTATAATTTAAAATATTTTTATTCACTTTTAACATATATTTTAAATTAAATAAATATCTTTGTCTAATTTTAACTTGTCTTTTAAATACTTTAGCTTCAAACATTTGTTATTAAATTTATTAATGCAGTATTACATCATAATCATCATCATTTTAAATATCTTCTCAATACCAACACAATTCACATATCAAATACTCATAGATTGCTTTAATTAAACTTATGGTAACATTACCACAAGCAAAGTCAACATCACACTTTTAAAATACTTCTTAAATTTAAAATTTTCTACTAGATTAGCACAAAACTTAAATGGTGACCCATACAAAAGGGCACAATATATATATATATATATATATATATATATATATATATATATATATTGTAACAGTATGTATATACATGCGTTGCACAAATGTGTGTGTATATACGAGTTACATAGTTCACTTGTTTTTATTTATTAAAAAATATATAAATTTTAAAAAAATATATCAGAATCAATACTTGAAAATATAGAAACTAAAATACAGGGAAATTTAGAGATAAGTTAGAAACTAATAAATTATAACTTGTCTTTCTTTTATACAATATTATCTGATAAAAATATTTTTTAAGGAAAACAAGTGTTTTTAATTGAAAAAATAAAAGGTTTGTGATTAATTAAAATAGTATGTACAAAAATTATCAGGCTGGGGATTAAAACTCCAGACTGATTAGTTGAACAATTTCTAATCTTTGTAATTAAAATTCGAAACAGAAATAAAGAAATGTAAATTATAATTAAATTTTTTGAGATAAAATGTGTTGAGGCTAGAGCAGGGGGGTGGGATCAGAGTAATATAAAAGGCACACATTCTCTATTGTTTTAGAGAGAGATGAGATAGAGTTTTGAATTCAGTGGTTAAATTTTGAGTTCAGCCAGAGTTGTTAAGTTTGAATTAAGTTCATTTCAAGCCAGATTAAAGGAATTATTGGCTAGAACCGAATGTTGTGTTCGGTCATTTTCTCCTCTATTCTCCCATGTGTCATTTAGCAAAATGCCATAACATATTAGTCTGACTCACCTTCTGCCAAAGTTTTAACCCACCCTACTAAATTAATTGAAAATTAGGCAAACCAAGCCACTTGAACAAAGGACTACAAGAAGCTATCTTTCAGTTAAAAATACCAATGCCAAGGACCAAGAAACTAACTGGATCTGAGGACAAAAGGGGTGATCACCCAACTACAAACTACAAACCAACTACAAAAGAAATACAGGAACTATGATACCTACTATGGAAATTAAAGACTAATAGAATCACTACAAAGACAATGTTGAAATGACAAATAATGTCCAAAAGCAGTGCTATAAATCCTAGATAAATATTAATATCAGGATAAAAACTTTTAAATCTCACTCATTAAAATGAGCATGCAAAATTTATTAAATATATAATATTTCTTATGTGTTTATATTTTAATTATATCTTATTCTTGCGTTTATAATTATTATCATTGTTTTTTTTTTGTTTTTTTAAATACATTTTGTTTAAAATTATTAATGTTGCTTTTTCCATCTTTCTCTCTCTCCCCATTCACAATCAAATGTGCAGCCAGTCTCATGTGAAGAACTAACCATGGGTCAAGTGCTTGAAACATGTTGTTGACATCTCATGGGTTCCAATCCTAGTATTGGATGGCACCCTGAGTTTTAAACCTGTTATAAATTCCCCATGGGATGTTTTATGTTTCAGGCAGCCAGAGAGTTACTTTGGTCTGGAGAAACAACTGTCAGTTTAATATTTTATTAAATCACAGTCTGACCAGGGGTATGATTGATATGTAATTATTAAGCCTATTTACTCTCCTGCTTGAGCAACAGGTTTTTAAAAAGATATTTTGCAAAATAATATGATTTCATAAAATTAAAATAAATAATTAGAAAGTTTTTAAAATTACAAGTTCGAGTTGTAAAGTTGTAAAAAGTCTTATAGTTGGTATTAAGCATTTTTAATTCCCATTACAATATATGAAAAACAAAAAAAACACAAGTTAAAAAACTTGCTAATGCTTGTATTTATGATAACAGATGGCATTCTACCAAAAACACCGTCAAGCGTAGTGTTCTGTTTACATAAACGTCAGAATGAGCATTCATTATCTCTAACTTTAATTCCACTTTCAGATCATGATTTCAATCTATTTGCTATCATCAGTGAAAGACAGGAATAAGAAACTAGATCTAAACACAGACTCTGAGCATTTATGAAACAGTTTCTATTCAGCTTGCAAGCGTGAATCTTTTAGACACGTTAATGTCTTCAAACTCAGCATAGCAAGCCAGATAGCTACATGGGTCTGATCTCAGTTCAGCATCACCACATAGTAGAAGTCTCTGCAATATACATCATTGCAAGAAAGACCTCAAAGGTACATTTATGAAAAACAAAAAAACACAAGTTAAAAAACTTGCTAACGCTTGTATTTATGATAACAGATGGCATTCTACCAAAAACACCATCAAGCGTAGTTTTCTGTTTACATATATATATATATATTGAAGCAGTCAATCTTAGCCCAAAATTGAGCTTTATTGGGTTCTACCTACTAACCTATATTTAAATCCTATGTCATATCCTGTTCCTTTAGTGTGTATATATATTTCATGTATATATTTTTGAGATGTGCTCCTAAAAATTATAAATTTTAACTTTTCAATAACATTTTTATTATTATTATTGATTTTAATTTTTTTTTCTTAAAGTACATAAATGCGGCTCAGATATATATATATATATATATATATATATATATATATATATTACAGGAGCAAACATACTAACAAAATATTGATTTTTAAAAAATATTTTATTATACATCATTTTTAAAACCCTTTCTTTTTAAATTGTTTTTTCTATTAAACTGTATACACCTGGGTCTCATTTTATGTAGATTATTTTAATGCAATTTTTAAGTTATGCAATTCATATTTCTTCTTAATATCTTTCATATTTCACTATGTTTATTAGATTTCAAGAAATTTAAATTATTAATAATTTATTTTGACTTGAAATACTTTTTTCTTTCAAAAATATAACGTTATATTAGAAGCTAATGTGAATATGGCCTGAAGCTGTATTTAAAATATTAGCTTCTATGTAAATAACCTAATTATATTAATGATTAAATAATAATAATAGATTATACTTACATATAAAAATATTGCAATAAATATTCAAAAATTTTAAACATTTAAAACGTATTTTGTTAGATATAATAAAAATAATTTTTTAGATTGTTAAAATTGTAATTATAAATTTTATTAAATGCACATTATTATATTAAGTAATATTTACTAAGGCTATACCTTAGGAATAAGCATCTGAAAAATTCGAAGGTAGGGACCTCTACAGGTCTTAAACACAAGATTACGCTATGAAGAAAAGAGGGATCCCTTCCCTACTTCAATCTACTTTTATAGATGAATAGGTGAAGCTGAAGTGGTTAGATCTAAGAGTGTGAAGAAAAAAATTATCGTAATAGATTTCTTACTATAAGACCTTTCTATTGACTCATAGTAAATCATAAGATTTTGTGAGTATTAATGTATTATAAGAATTGTGGACTTAATTAGTGAAGTATTGAATAGCTTCACACTCTTAGATCTAACCACTTCAGCTTCACCTATTCATATATAAAAGTAGGTTGAAGTAGGGAAGGATTCTTTCTTTTCTTCATAGCATAAGCTTGTGTTTAAGACCTGTAGAGGTCCCTACCTTCGAATTTTTCAGACACTTATTCCTAAGGTACAGCCTTAGTAAATATTAGATTGTTAAAATAAATAGTGAAGATTTTATTGATTTTTAAAACTGAAAATAATCTTTCTAATGATAATGTATAATCTTTTTGTTTTGATTGTGATCTCATTTTTTTAATATAGAAACAGAAAACTATTAACACAGCACAAGACAGAAAGTGACGCTAGTTGTATATCACATCACAAAACTGATTTCTTATCAGTTCATAAATGAACACCTATTGTCAAATAATGTTAATGATTAAAATATGTATGAAAAAATGTAAAATTAAATACTGTAGTTAATAAAAAAAGTTTGTCTTGTATTAATTTTTTTCAAATATTTGAAATTTTTTATTAGTCATACTTTATTTCTTTATTTTTTAATGTGAATTTTAAAGTAATTTTTCCTTGTTTCTTTGCTTTTATATGATTTCTGAAAATTACTGGAACATATCCCCCATTTTTCAAAGTAAGTTAAGTATATTTTTGTGTTACTTCTTTTGTGCGCATTTTCTGAGGAACCTATCTACCACATAAAATGAGACCCAGATCTATTTTTGTAAAATCCAAGATGGAAGATGCAACAGTTAATTGTCCAAACATAATTAAAGAGGTGGATACATAGTATTGTTTTAATCTTGGAAAGTATTTTTCATTAAAGTTTTACTGAAAATAAAATGGGGAATGGGATTAATAGATTGTACTTTTGTATAAACATTTTTGTCAAATCTATTTCTAATCTGAAAATAGATTTGAATATGTTTTTGGAACATCTGATAATTGCATCTTCAAAAAAATGGATAAAGAAATGTAAGATTTAGTTAGATCAGAGATTAGATTTTGCACTAGAAATAAGTAATTAAAAGCATTCCACAAATATCTGAGAGGGGTATAAAATGGGCTAATTTTGACCACCAAAGGTTAGCTACTATTGAGAGAACTGTGTTGTCAAGATAAACCCATGCTGACTTAAAATTTAAAAGAAAATGATGATTGAGTAGTAATCTCATCCTGTGAAGATTTTCTTCTGCTTTCATACCATCTTGATGCCTAAAAATAAAGTAAAAGCCAGACTGGAGAATTATGGAGGGATGAACAGAAGCTTGCTGTAACATAAGAACTTGCAAGGATCCTTTCAATTGCCCTGATGAGCTGCCTTTTTAAAATGAACTCTTAAGAAATTGTGCAAGGTAATTATGTTCATGCTGACTAAAAGTAAATCTACCCTTACTAACCTCATCAAAATTTCTTTCATGACTGATTTAAATTTGTATCTTTCTAATATGTAAATTGCTCTCAAATAATTTTGATAAATCTAATTCTCTCTCATATGCTCTAACTTTCTTTAACTTTGGTGTGGTCATTTATTTATATGTATTTATTACTTGATTTTATATGTCTATTTTAGGTGTTATTATTATGCTAATCTCTAGCATACTGACTAATTGAATTTCTAAAATCTTTTCTTTCTTCTTTTTAAGTAAACTTCCTTGAATTAAGGGCATTAATGTCCCCTTAAAACATAATGCATTATTAATTAATACACTCACCAGATTGCTTTTATGAGTAAACATTTTGTTTATGTTTTAGTATAAAAAATTGTTATTTGTCCAACTCCGAATAGAATAAAGTAATTTGACCCAGGGTGAATCCAAAACATAGACTAATTAGCACTCTGAAACCTTATTTATTTTATAAATATTATTTATTAAATTCTGAAAGGGTGACTTATTAGTTGTTTTCTATAACTGCTAGTTTTCTTTTATTTTTCATACTCTTAAAATCTCAAATGTTTAAATATTTTAGTTATTATAAAATCCATGAAAGTGGGATTGAGTTATTTTTATATAGCAGAAAAAGAGAGAGGGTAAAATCTTAATATATTTTATTCAAAGAAATCTTTTCTATGTATATATTATAGTGGCATAACTCATTATTTATCTATATTATGACATTCAAACCAGAGTCATTTATTTTAAAGACCTAAATTGTATTGTATGTCATTAGTGACATTTATCCATACGGTGCTACTGACCTTTGGCTCATCTTCAAGAATTTATATACATGCTTCTAATCTGGGGGTTGTGACAGGATTGAACCCATAGATTTTTTCCTTATGTCCTGTCCCATGGATAGTTGAGTTTCCCAGAACTTATTCCATATAAAAAGGCTTCTTGTATCAGTTATTCCAGTAAAGTCTGGGCCACACCATACCTCATCACTGCCTTAAAATGGGAGTCTTGGATTTGTTTTTTGTCCAGAAGCATGATCCTTCTCTTTGATTTCTCCACCATTATGTCAGTAGTGCCACTTTTTTATATTATTATTTCTCTTGCTTATGATGCATTGTGCTCAAAACATATATGCCAAATATTACCAGTTTTGTTAATTAAAATGTTATTTCAGTTGTATTATTCGTATTATACAATCCCACCAATCATAATTTATTTCTTTATTTAAGAGTATATGTCTTGGGAAAAACAAGGCATTCTGTCTTCTAAATGTTAAAAAAAATTTAAAAAAATATTTTGTCATACAATCAAATATCCCTTTTTCAAATTTACTTTAGTAATTTCATTTTCACAACCTCAATGGTGTGAAAATAGTTTTTCTTATATATATATATATATAATGAATCTTGGAATGCTCCCCAAAATAACATGTTAGTCACCATTTTTCAGAACCATAAACCAAAGCATTAATAGCAATCTTATATAATCTTTTAATAATTGATTGGTATCCTAATACTGCACCTACCAAAGTTGTATGTTAAATTATATATACTATTTAGTTAAAAAAAGGATATGAGAATCGTCAGCATGAATTCAAATAGGTAATTATCCACTGTTTGGTAGACAGCTCATTCACACACATATTAATGTATATAATTAAGTCATAATGTATATAATTAATTCTTTATATTAAACTATTTTATATTGTCTAACTTGTTTGACTAGTTCAAATTTCTTTTTCTCCACTTCCAAATGTACAACTACAACTATGTATTTGCATATTTTAATTTAATTAATATTGAGTCTCTTTGTCTTCTCTGCTCTACTAGTGGGCTGAATTTAGAATAAATTCTCATGTGCCATCATTATATATTATTCATTAGGTGTTTGATCTGGGGCTTAAGTAGTGGGTTTGAATTCAGGTTGGTCCTTGAACTAAATCTCAGGCTTGACTGGTTTTGAAGTACATTTTTTGGGTTCCAGCTCATATTAGATAGATCAACGTGTTTTGACTGGTTCAATATAGTACTTAAAACAAATCTAATTTGAGCTGCTATCAGATTTGTTTTAAGTACTATATATATATAATATAAATAAAATGTCCATTAATTAAAACAAAATCGTAATTATAATTGAAATAATAAATTTAAGGGTTTATAAACTATTATAAACAATCCTTAAATCCACAGAAGAACTTTCAGTTAATTTCTTAAACCTGCCTCATCTGCCGTTAAATTAAAAAAACAAACAAACAAAGCGGAAGCAAACATCATCAAATCAAATCCCATGAATCTTGTACTTCAATGTTAGCATCTTGTCTATTTATTAAATGCATTTTATTTCTATTTATAAAAATTGCCTCTTCAATTCTTCTTTTATTATGGTTTCTCTCTTCATGAAGAATTTTCACATTTTCAAAATCAAATTTAAATTTATATTTACATGTTTTTTCATGATCAAAGAAAACTGAAGGAGACATCAAATCACCATTATTTTTACTTTATGGTGATTTGATGTCTCCTTCAATTTTCTTTGATCATGAAAAAACATGTAAATATAAATTTAAATTTGATTTTGAAAATTCTTCATGAAGAGAGAAACCATAATAAAAGAAAATTATGGAGGCAATTTTTATAAATAGGAATAAAATGCATTTAATAAATAGACAAGCTGCTGACATTAAAATACGAAATTCATGGGGTTTGAATTGATGACGTTTGCCTCGCTTTGTTTTTTTTTTTAATTTAATTGCGGTTGAGGCAGGTTTAAGAAATTAACCGAAAGTACTTCTGCTGATTTAAGGATTGTTTATAATAGTTTATAAACTGTTAAATTTACTATTTCAAATATATATATATATATATATATATATATATATATATATATATATATATATATATATATATATATATATATATATATATAAGATACGTGTTAATGTGAAACTAGAGAGACAAAAATTATTAAGAAAAAATATTTACAGTTGATATTCCTAATCTTCAGAAACATTCTAATGAATTTAAATTAGAACTTACAAATCGGTTTCAGGTATTAGTAGATTTTGAACATGATTCAGATTTGAATGAAATTAATAGGAAAATAACTGATACACTTTTAAAAACTGCAACAAAGATAGCTGGTAGAAAAAAGCAGCAATTGACTAATAAAATTTCTACTGAGACTAGAGAATTTATGAAGAAAAGAAGGAATATGAAGATATACAAAAATGATGCATTAAAAAGAATTGAATATCTCGAATTTTGTAAAATGGTGCGAAAAAGAGTTGAAAATAATATAAGAAAGTATAACTGTGAACTAGCAAGGAAAGCTGTAGAAGAAAATAAAAGTCTTAAGAATGTAAAACAACATTTTGGTATTAGTAGGAAAATGATATCTGCAATAAGAAAAAAAGATGGAATTATTACTAAAAAAAGAGATGACATCATGAAATTGGTAGAAGATTTTTATCAAGAATTATATAGTACTAAAGAACAAGTACATCCTATATCTATTACATCTTCCGAATTGCCCAGAATTTTAAATGAAGAAGTGAGACACGCAATTAAGTGTATGAAGAAAGGAAAGGCTCCAGGTAATGATGGAATTATAATTGATATATTAAAAGAAGCAGGTGAAGAAATAGAATTTTTTTTAGCAAAGTTATATACCAAATGTCTAAATGATAAAGATGTACCGGATGATTGGAAGAATGCAGTAATAATATTAATATTTAAAAAGGTGATGAAGAAGATATTAGAAATTACAGACATATCAGCCTTTTATCGGTTTTATATAAAATTTTTACCAAGATAATTACAACTCGTTTACAGAGAACATTGGATTTCCACCAACCAAGAGAACAAGCTGGATTTAAAAGTGGTTTTAGTACAGTAGATCATATCCAGGTGTTGAGAGAAGTTATAGAAAGGACAAATGAATATGAGTTGTCATTATGTTTTGGATTTGTAGATTATGAAAAGGCATTTGATTCTATAAACATTTCTTCAGTGATTAAAAGCATTGGATCATCAAGGTATAGATCCAGGATATTGTCATATTTTAAAGAATATTTATAAAAATGCAACAGCAACAATTAGATTATGTAATGATACTGGAAAAGTCAACATTGAGAAAGGTGTAAGACAAGGTGACTCCATATCTCCAAAACTTTTTACAGCAGTGGTGCAGAAGTATTTTGGGGATTAAAATGGGAAACTAAAGAAGTGAAAGTAAATGGAGATTATTTAAATCATTTAGATTTCGTAGATGATGTAGTTGTTTTTGCAAATAATGCTTCAGAGCTGCAGGAAATGTTGCAGGAGTTATCAGATGAAAGTAGGAAAGTAGGCCTAAAGATAAATGTTAAAAAGACTAAAGTAATGTTTAATCAATTTGCTCAAAATATGAAAATATAGATTGATTATGATGAATTAGAAGAAGTCAATAGTTACAAATACCTTGGTCAGATTATTAATACAGATGGAAACATAATGGATGAAATTAATCATAGAATTAAACTTGTTTGGAATGCTTTAGGTAGAAATAACTTGATACTAAAAGGAAATATGCCTATGTGTTTGAAAAGGAAGGTTTTTAATAAATGTGTTTTACCAGTTCTTACTTATGGATCTGAGACTTGGACACTTAATAGAAGAGCAATACAGAGACTTCAGACCACTCAAAGAAGTATGGAGAGATGTATGTTGGGAGTAACAAGAAGAGATCGAAAATGCAATGTATGGGTAAGAGAACAAACAGGTGTTACTGACCTCATTGAAAAAATTAAAAGATTGAAGTTGGGCTGGACATATTGCTAGAAGAGATGATAATAGATGGACAATTGAAATCTTAAACTGGATTCCAAGAGATTGTAAAAGACCCAGAAAGAGACCACATGTGATGGATGGATGAAATAAGAAAGTGTGCAGGGGTGATGTGGAGAAGAGAAGCTAAAGATCGGAGAAGATGGATTAAACTTGGAGAGACCTTCATCCTGCTGTGGATTGATAATGGTTGATAATGATATATGTATATTATAACGATCGAAATGAAAGCGAAGATCGAATCTAACCACAAAAACAATATCTGCAACTACCAGGGCGCCATCTAGGCATTTGAGCCTAGAAAAATTTATAAAGTAGGCAGATACGCGCTGTTAAGATTCCACTTTATTTAAATATTCCGACCGTTAGCCCAAGTCACTAGCTCAGCGGAGACGCAGAGATAAAAATCTATAAATTTTATATCTTAAATATAAAAGAGTAAAAGCCACTGCCAGAAATTAACATATAAAAATATTTATTTACGCACATATAAAATAATATTTAAATTTTGAGGAATAAGTTTAACATTTTAGATTTTTATATTAACTTTTAATTTTACATCTAACTAAGTTTCAATGAGTTTAATTATTATTTAGATAGTCAAGTATGAATAGACTACATAGATCTGCATTTGAAAAGAAAATATTCTTCCTGATTTAACCTTAGGCAACAAATTTCGTAACCAAATTGGCGCTAATCCATCTGATACATTCATGTATTCAATGTAGCATGATACGACAACACAAAATACTATCTGTCAGGAATGTACATCTGAACAATAAGTAGAAATAGAGAAGACATTGACTCTCCACCAACAGGAATGTGACATCTGTTGGCAAGTAGAACAATAAACAAAAAACTCCATAGGAATGGACTGCGGTCTTCTGCCAACTTACAAACCCATCCATAGGTAAACAGAGGGTGTGTGGCATATATCTATAATCCTGCCCATAGCGGACCTCATACTACATCTACTAATTACACAAATATATCCAATCCATTGAACCAATTCAACTACGAAATGAATAACCTAAGATTACCCTCCCTTAATACAACTTTACAAACTATATAGCCATTCACGCCCCGACTTAATTTTAACATTTAAATACGTTCGCACAGATTTGTTTAAAAATGTTGGGTATAGATCGATTACATAGATTCCACGGTCAAAAACATTTCAAAATAAACATAAACGATCAAAATACAAAATTATTGATACCGACAATCGCAGAGGGAAACTTATAAGTAACCCAATAGTATTCACCATAAGATACTTGCGTTGTCACCAATAACTAAAGACATCCGAATAAATACATTTTAGATACTCACTGTAAGGTATCATTATTTATCGAATGTCTATATATTTTGATCAAATATGAAAACCAAAATATAATTAACCTTAAACGAATCCATGCAAGCGTCTATAAACAACTTAAATTTGATACATTTAAATAATCTTTACAATAAGAAAAAAAAAAAATGGAAATGATGTTTATCAATCGGAAAACATATAAAATTAAACATTATTAATTTGATTTAAAAACTTAAAAGTCAGATAGAAGTTCATAAGCTTGAACGAAAGTTCTTAGTTATTTTTTAAATTTAGAGTTCATGTCAATATAGCTTACAGTATAAGAGTCCAGGTTCCCGTTGCAATTCCCACGGCGTCTCCATTGGAAGAAAATGTTCTGGAGGTAGCATTAGCTGGTTCCATTCTGGTATCACAGTCTTTTCATTTTTTTTTTTTTTAAACAAACAAAAAAATGAGAGAGAATAACAAGTGCGTCTTACCGTTGTCATCAAATCAAGTTGGAAAAACTGACTGGAACTCAATATTTTTTTCTTTTTATAGTCCTCCTATGGATTCCATGAACAAAAACGTCACTGTTCTGTTTTTCGTTATGGTCCGGGCCTTTATTTGCTTCCATTGGTCAAGCTAAAATCTCTTTCTTTTCTTATCTAACTTTTCATCTGACCTTTTAATTAAACAGCTTTTAGATAATTAATAAACAATCATTTCCATTTACAGATTACAGGAATTAATTAATACCTGTTTTTATTTTAACTTACGTTATTTTTTTTTATTAAAATATTTTTATATTTCAACCTTGTATTTTTTTATTAAAAAAAAATACGTTCAAATACTTTTTTTTTTTTTTTGTTTATGAAAAAAATATTTTTAAAGTTTAGCATCTGTGCGAATATATACGTTTAACAATATTTTAATTTTAGCGTTTAGTTTTTTACTTTTATTTGCGAACTTTTATTAAGTTTTTATTTTAAATTAATGTAACGACATATTTATATATCGTTACAATATATATATAGTACTTAAAACAAATCTGATAGCAGCTCAAATTAGTTATATTACAAAGCATGAAAAAAAAGTTTAATAAAGACTCTCTCTCTCTCTCTCTATATATATATATATATAGTACTTAAAACAAATCTGAAAGCAGCTCAAATTAGTTATATTACAAAGCATGAAAAAAAAGTTTAATAAAGACTTCTCTCTCTCTCTCTCTCTCTTATATATATATATATATATATATATATATATATATATATATATATATATATATATATATATATATATATATATATATATATATATAGTACTTAAACAAATCTGATGGCAGCTCAAATTAGTTATATTACAAAGCATGAAAAAAAGTTTAATAAAAGACTCATTTAAATTGAATAATAAATATTTAAACTGGTACGTGTGTATGTATTGTACACTACATGTATCACTTGAATACACTAGTGTTTAAAATTAAATGAAAAAACAGTTTATGCATTTGATCATATTTTTAAGTATTTTATAAAGTTATATTACAATAAATGGAAGATAATAAATGATAAATTGCATTACTAAATAAGAAAGAAATTTTTTTTAAATGCATAGTTTATAAAAATCTAAAGCATTTTGCATCTTTCGGATCTGCTTTCTAAAAGAAAGTTTAAGTAAAAAAATAACATAATTCTTATATTAAATGACAATCTAAATATGCTATTAAAATTTGGGAGTTAATAAAATTAATAATGTTAACAATAAAATTTTAAATGCGTGCAACACAATTTCTTTCTTCATATTGCTAACTAATATTTATTTTTACAAAGCCGAACGGTATTGAATGAAACTGAGAGGAGTGAAACCTCTCATGCGCTTAGGCAATCAGATCGCAAATACTGAGACAGAGAATTTATCAAAAGAGTGGTTCCACTCTTATCTTTACTGTTTTTCTATATATCCAAGTCAGTCCAAATACTTAGATCTGAAAGCATGAATCTTAAATATCTTCACACTCAGTGAGTTGAATGTAAAAGCATATTTAAGATTCACACTTTCAGATCTAAGTACTTTGGACTGACTTGGATATATAGAATGCAAGTAAGATGAGAGTTGAACCACTCTTTTTCTTGTTAAATTTTCTGTCTCAGTATTTGCGATCTGATTTGGCTAAGCGTACTGAGAGAGGTTTGAACTTCTCAGTTTAATTGCTAACTTATGTAGAAAGCAAAAAGATTTTATTTTCTTTTGTTTATTTATTTATTAAACAATGGTATCATATTAAAATATCTATAAAATTATTTATTTCCACAACATGTGTGTAAAGGGAGTGAAAAAATGTTTTCTTAAAATCATGATGTTGCAAAAAGATGTAAAAAACTAGTAAATAACTGGTTATGAATCTTTCAGAAGGCATCTATAGATATAGGTCTGAGACAATAAACTCAGACCAGTCCAGTCATGAAACTCAGTATTTAAAGCATTTAAAGATTCAATTCAAGAAGCAATGTTGCAGTGATCTGGCCTGAGGAGAAAAATGTTGGTTAAAACTGTGTTCCATTGTAACATGGATCTGACATTAAACATCACCTAATCATCATTTTTTATGCTTACACAATACAACACAGGGGCAAACTCTCCATACAGTAACACCACTTAATGTAGACCAGAGTAATCAATAAATGCTAGAATGTTTTGCATAAAATTCCTATCTAATGTCTACTCATCCAATATCCCCAGACTAGTTTCTAGCTTATGGCTTTAATCAGTGAAAAATCTTGGATTTTAGAATATCGCACATAGATCTTAGTAACTAATGCAACCCTTCATCAGCCTTCTTTTACTTTTTCAATAAAGCATAAAGCATTGTGTTCAAAATGAAAATACAATAATTGTTTTCAATTAAAGCTCATTTGCTTATATAGTACTATAGTTCTGAACTCAGTTCAGCATCTATGAATTTGGTAGTCGTTGGTTCTTTAACAATAAGGCAGTACCACCATAATCCCCTCATTGCTCAGGATTAATATTAAACCACTAAACATTGCATGATCACCCATTATTTATGTGTACACACTCTGACAACACACAAGAAAAAC